>JABUQX010011240.1:0-22500 GCA_015478945.1 Trachelipus rathkii | reverse complement strand
AATAAAATGAAACATTGCCGAAGCTTTCGCTAGATGGCGTTTGCCTTCACATTCTGAACATAATATAAACACAAGATGAAGTTTATTGTTAAAAGTTCATTATTATTGCTTAAAACTAAGTTTTTATAAAAAATATATATTATTTTTATCAAATATTGATAATATTTATAATGATAATATAATTATATGTAATATTTTAATATACAATTTTTAATTTAATAACATCTGAATAATGAAAATAAGTCATTTTAAAATTTAATAGACTGTGATATTTACTACTTTGCTTTTATGGTCATTGTCTGTAAGTGATTTTCGTTTGGGGAAAACAACTTAAAACACTTCACTATATATTTTACTTCCCCCACCAGAACACGGAGTGACTTCCATCCTGAAGCGGAACCGGTTGAGGGGAACACTTAAAGAAAGAGACTGAGTGGATTCTATCCTGAATCGGACTCTATTAGGAAATGTGTATTTCTTTTTTTTTTATATTTGATATAATCACTAAACGGGGCACTGAGTGGCTTTTATCCTGAAGCGGACTCTATTAGGGAGTGTTTATTTCTTTTATTATTAGTATTTTATGTAATCACTAAGAGGGCACTGAGTGGCTTCTATCCTGAAGCGGACTCTACGGGGAGGGTTTCGTCTAGTAAGGGGGGCACTTGGAAGAATAGGGACAGTAGGAATCCTTAGGATTTCCGCAACGTGGACATACAGCAACCTCCTGCGTCAGCGATTCAGGATCATCAGGGTCATCGAAGACCACACTGACAACAATAGTGACATCAGGATCATCAGAGACATCACGATCATCAGGGACATCGAATCATCAGGGACATCAGGATCATCAGGGACACGATCATCAGGGACAGCAGAGACAGTAGGATCATCAGGAACGATCAGAGACATCAGGATCATCAGGGACATCAGGAATCGTTGACGTTACCGTTTCTAAAAGCAGGTTTTAAAAGGCTAATTGAGACTACTGTAGTTTGACCAATCACGAAGTTCTATCTTGAAACAATGTGTCATTCGTTGAAGAACTTTGAAAGGACCACTATAGGGGGCTTCTAAGGGTTTTCTGATCCTATCAGTCCGGAAGACATGAGAACAGGTCTTGAGTGCCTCCGGAATATATGAAGAATTGTTGAAGGAGTGAAAAGTAGGAAAGTCTCTAAAGTCCAATTCTTTCATGTGGCGATAAATTTCTTCATAAAAGAATCCATTTCTTGTTTATTGTTAGAAGATTGAAGAATGTCCATAGGACAAAGTGGAGTTTTTTCAGTTACTGCTTCAAAGGCGGAATAACCGGACTCGTTTGGAATGCATCTGAGACCAAGTAGAGTGATGGGTAAAGACAGAAGCAAGTTTTCTTTACGTGCCATCAAGGCAGTCTTGAGAGATCGGTGAAACCTTTCTATCTGGGAATTTGTTTGTGGGTGGTAAGAGGTTGTTCGAAGACGAAAAACCAATCATATGTGACAACTCACTGAAGAACTCGCTTTCGAATTAGTAACCTCTGTCAGAAATCACATAGAGAGGAACACCGAATCGGGATATCCACTGCATGAAAAGCATAGGCCAAACAGATTGCTGTAGTGTTGTAATGGAAGCGCTTCAGACCCATTTTTGTGTTCGTCGATGAGGTTAAGTTAGATAGCGAAACTAGGAGGAAGAAGATCCACAAAATGCTGAAGGTGAAAAAGGACCCACTATATCTATATGAACTGTTTCGAATCTTGAAGAAGCAATTTCTAATGGAGTGACCGTTGGTTGGTGTGACGATGGACTTTAGACAGCTGGCACTGCTCACAAGTGCGTACAAAAAGCCTAATGTCACGATCCATACAAGGCCAAAAATATCTTTTCTTGATCAGTCTTAAAGTACCTTTGATTCCAGGATGGGACATTTGATGCAACGTATTAAATATTTGAAGGCGAGCTGGCTTCGGAAGAATTGGTCTGGGAAAAGAAGTAGAGGTATCGCACCATATCTTGAGGTTGTCCTGCAGTGGATAATTATGAAGACGATCGTGATAGGTCTTGATTTCTTCATCTTTTTCTTGAAGGCGCTGTTGCAGTCAAATCGACAGCGTCAATTGATACCGAATGAATCCGAGAAAAAGTGTCGGCCACCATGTTGTCTGCTCCTCTGATATAACTTGCTGTAGAAATATATTCTGTTAGTACTGAGATGTCGTTGTTGAAGATCACTTTTTGCAGGATTTTGGAGTAGAAAGCGGAAACAAGGGGTTTGTGATCTGGCAAAGGGTGACGACTCTTCCTTCTAACATGTGTTTAAAATGAAGGACAGCATAATATGTTGCCAAAAGTTCTCTATTGAAAGCAAAATATCTTCTTTGGGGTTCAGATAACTTCTTGCTGTAGAAGTTAATGTGAAAAGGTTGACCATCAATCATCTGGTGTAGTGCTGCTCCGATTGAAGTCTGACTACTGTCAGTTACGTTGTAAATGTGAGACATTAGGTAAAGAGAAAGGGAGTGTTAGGGCATTTTGAAGAGCTTCCTTAGTATCTTGAAAGCTATCACACTTCTTCTGGAGTCCATTCAAGAGATTTATCCTTGAGATGAAACTTGGCTTTTTCAGATAATGGGAAGACGATTTTGGCAAAATTAGGGATAAATCTTCTGTAGTATCCTAACATCCCAAGGTATCTTCGTAGAAATGCTGAATCGCACTGTAGAGGAAAACTTGAGATGGATTCTTTTTTTTCGTTGGGAGGACATAGGCCTTCTGAAGACACGGTGTAGCTGAGAAAATTGAGTGAAGATTGGTTAAATTCACATTTTTCTAAAGAGATTTTAAAACCATTTTCTTGGAGGAGTTTAAAAACTTGTTTCAGATGATTTTCATGTTCAGTTTTGGACGTAGAAAAAATGAGACAATCGTCTAAATAGGTAAACACGAAGGGCAGGTCTCTGAAGATGGAGTCCATTACTCTTTGAAATGTAGCTTCGCTTTCTTTAAACCAAAAGGGATAAATAAAAATTCGAAGAGACCAAACGGAGTGATGACTGCTGTTTTCTCTATATCTTCTGGTCTAATTGGGATTTGGTGATAAGCCTTTTGAAGGTCAATCTTGGAGAATATGGTAGAGTTATGCAGGCGTTGAGATAGGCTCTGAATGTGTGGAATGGGATATATATCCTGTTTTGTTGTGCTGTTAAGGGCTCTGAAATCCCCACAAGGTCTCCATGTTCCAGGTGTTTTCTTAGGCACGAGGTGTAAAGGAGACGCCCATGCAGATTTACTTGGCCTCACTATTCCACTTTTTAGAAGAATGTCAAATTCAGCTTTTGTCGCCTTTAACTTGTCGTCAGGTAATCGACGAGCTCTGGCAATAACTGGGGTTGAATCACCAGTTTCTATATGTAGTGTTTTGGTCCATTAACTTTAATTACTAGATTGTTGAAGTCTATAGGTGAAATTAAGGAGGGGAAATCTTGTAGGAGTGATGTATGGTCTGGTAATTTTCCACCTTTGGAAGTTGGGCGTGAAGAGAGATGGACTTCCTCAGAGGTTATTTCAATGGAGCTGAAGAGAAAGTATAAGTATCTTGCAAGTTCTTTGTCCACAGGTCAATTAGGAGACCAAAATTGTGAAGAAATCCATTCCAATAATAGGCATAGTAATTTCTGCTACTATAAATGTCCAGTTGAATTCTCTTCTTAATTTTGGGTATACTGATATTTGCTACAACTTCCCCATGACACTTTATGGCGAACCATGGCTGCGGAACCAAGTGACGTTGAAGGGTGCAGCGTATGTTAGAGACCATGTACTATGAAAGCTAGATATTGCTTGGCCTCCGTATTCTAGTAAAAATTGGTGCATAATGCCAAAAATCCTTACATCTATTGTTAACTGCGAAGTTCACGCGGCACAAATATCAACTTGCTCTAGTAGTTTTCCGACGGAGTTGGGGATGGCTGCTCTTGATGGAGGTCTAGAATTAGGTAAGATGTTTAGTCCCGTTTTGTTTTGGCCCATGTATACACCATGGTTTACAGCTTTTAGAGCGTGGTCCATAATAAATGTGACCTCTACACACCATTGGGCGTTGATTTTCGTGGAATGGTGCCAGGCCAAAAGTAGTGGTTGGTCTTGATCTTGATGCGGCAGGGGCAATGGCGTTGGCAGTGGATGATACAGCCATGACAGGAACTTGTGGGCTTAATAACAAGATGTCATTAGCTAAATCTCCCAACTGTTGAAGTGTGAGGGCAGAATGACCGGCTAAGGCTGTGCAAATGTGACTCGGTAGAGTTTTCAAAAATTGCACTCTGACCAAGTCCTCTCCTATATTTAATTTCTCTGCCTGCCGAATCATATCCTGTAGATATATAGATGGTTTTCCACTGTAGACCTTTTTGGAAAGTAGATCATTATAAAGCTCCACCTTAGATTTTTCGTAAGTATTTATGACCGCCATTTTGAAAATGTCATAATCTTCTGCGTCAAATTCGGCTTGAGATATTCTATCCAAAACTTCAGGCGGAATTTGTGACATAGCATGAAAGTACTTAGTTCGTGAGGACCTTATGTTAGCGAGATGAAATTGTGCTTCCATGACACGAAACCAGGTTTCGGAAACTGAGATTCCGAAAAAAGTTGGTTGGTTGAATCCATTGTTGAAAATGGATTCGCCCTTTTGATTGTTATCCGTCCTGTTCGTCTGCCATCCTTCTTTGTAATCAAATTTTTCAGCATCTAGGATCACCAATTTATTATAGTTGGTTTCCTGGTTAAATTAGTTATCAGTTAGTATTGGTCCACCACTCGATATGGTATTCTTTATCTGGTATGATCAAACTATATAGCTACGGAGGATGTAATCAGAATTACTCGTAGACTGGCTATAGGATGGATGCAATGAATTAATCGGTTATCTCTTTAACTTCACTAACCTATAACCAGTATTTGGATGTTAAGCCGCCTTTTTGCGAGCAACGTTCAGGCTAAGGCTGAGTATATGCAGCGGTGTAACAGTCTGCTCCACTTCAAGGATAAGCCGTCGACTGGTATCGATAAGTCCGGCTAAGGCAAAAGGCGGTTGCAGGTGATTCTGCACGAGCTCGATAGCTTCCGTTGGTAAATCGTTGGCTAAACAGAAGGCTGGGTGTTCTGGCCAACTCTGGGACAATCTGGAAGGACAGAGAGTATTTTATACTCTCTGTAATTATCTCGTATAAACAGGTAACCTCAGCGGTTACCTGCAATAAATATATCTCTTTAGAGTTAAATACTTTTAGTTGGTAGACGAACTGGAGAAACTCGGAGGTCAGATAAAAGGCATGGTGACAGGGAAAATGGTCGACAGGTACTGAAAAAGAAGCACCACCACGGAGGACCAATCCACCCACAGGAGAAACCTCTTGAAGAAAAGAAGGAAGTTAAGGAAATAGAAAGAGTTACTAAGCCTCTTGGTTAGGCTCAGAGAGAGGAGAGACGTTAGGGCCTGTCGGAGATCTTGTAGTCCAAACTCCGGAGAGACGAGGGCAGACTGCCACTTCTGTAGAGAGACGATGGGTAGTCCAAACTTTTGCAGAGCTTCTTCTATCTTGGATTCGTAGGTCGTGAGTTCTTGTGGATATTTCTCGGCTTATTGTTCTTATATTAGAAAGTATCTCAATGTAGTTGGTAGCAAAGCGCTACGAATTATTTCTTTTTAAAGACCTAATAAGACAAAAAGCAGAAATCCAGATTATTTATTTTAAACGAAAAAGCGTAGACTTTCTTATAATAAAAAATTACTAAATATTAATAATCAAGTTTTTTATACAAAATACTATGAATATTTAATAATAATAATAAATACTTTTATATTATTTTTATATATTAATATTTTATATAATTAAAAAAATATTATATTTTATGTATTTTATGTTTCACTTAAAAATGGATTTTTTTAAATATTAAGTAAAATGAAACAATTGCCGAAGCGTTGTCGCTAGTGGCGTTTGCTTCTCAATCTGAACATAATATAAACACAAGATGAAGTTTATTGTTAAAGTTCATTATTATTGCTTAAAACTAGGTGTTTTATGAAACATATATATATTATTTATCAAATATTTGATAATATTAAATATTAATTATATAACAAATGTAATATTTTAATATACAATTTTAAATTAATATACATCTGAATAATTGAAAAAAGTATTTTAAATTTAATAGACTTGTGAATATTTTTACTTTTTGCTTTTATGGGGTTCATTCTGATAAAGTAATTTTTCGTTTGGGGAAAACTAACTTAAACACTTCACTATAAAGTTTAATACATATATATATTATATATAATATATATATAATATATAAAATATAATATAAATTATAGTATATATATATACATTATAATATACTATATAATAATATATATATTATAATATATATATATATATATATGCATAATATTATATGAAATATTATATATATATAATAATATATAGTATATATTTATATATATATATTATATATATAAATAATGGTTAAAGAAACAATATGTTATAATTATAGTACATGTACAGTGTACTATATATTAAATATATATAATATATATATTATAATATATATATATTATATATATATATATATATTATATATATATATATATGATATATATATAATAATATTATATATATAATATAAAATAGATGTATACTTTGCCACTTCTATAAAATTTTTAGAAGCGATAAATATCGCAAAAATCAGTTTAAGTATGCTTATATATATATATAATTATATTATAATATATTATAAAATATAGTATATTATATATAACTATATATATATATACTATTAGATATAGTATACATCTCCTATCTATATATAATATATGTATGTATATATCGTGATATATTAATATATATATATATATATAATATATAATATATATTATGATATATATAATATAGTTATTAACAAATATATATATTAATATATATTATATATTATAAATGTAATTATAGAGTAATTATAACACATGTATATATATTTTATATATATATATATTCATATAATATTATATATATATTAATAATATAATAATATATATATAATATAAGTAATATAATATTATAATTTATAATTATAAAATATATAGATATATATGTATATAATATAATATATATTCATATATAATATATATATAATTATAGAATATATATAGTATATAATAATATATATATATATACTATATATATATATAATATAATATTATATATATATAGTATATATTATAATTATAGTATATATAAATATGATATATATAATATTATATATTATATATATATATTATAACCTGAATTCCACAATTTCTGGTACCGAAGTAAAATCCGAAAATCAGTACAATTATTTGAGTAACCTTCAAGGAAAACATTTCACTTTCGTTCAGAAACTGAAAAGGAAAAAAATTACATTGTTTAACAAAAAAAAAAGCATATTTTATTTATGATTTCATTTATTTTTACTTAAAAAATTATGAAAATTAAAAAAAAATATAATGATCTCAAAAATTAAGAGTAAAAAAAAATGAGAAGATTTTTTTTTTTTTTTTTTTTTTTTTTTTTTTTTTTTTTGGCATATGATTAACACATCCTCTTAGAATTTCAATCAAATGTTTTTTTTTTCTATTTTATCATACCATAAATTCAATTATAATTATGTGAATTTTTTATGAAATTTGAATTGATTTCTAATTTCTTTTGAATTTCTTATAATAATAATAATAATAATAATAATAATAATAATAATAATAATAATAATAATAATAATAATAATAATAATAATAATAATAATAATAATAATAATAATATAATTAAAAATAAGCTAAAAGAATAATAAGAATAATTATAAATAATAATATAATAATAATAATAAAATACAATTAGTTAAGTTATATTATTTAATAATTAAATAAAATCAATAATTAAAAGTAATAATTAATAATTATTAATATACGTTAAAATTAAAAGGATAATGGAAAATAAGAATCAGAAATAAATAATAATAGATAATAAATAATAATTAATAGTAATAATATTAGTAAATAATAAAAATCATAATTTTAATATTACTAATATTCAATAATAATAATAATATAATAATAATAATAATAATAATATATTATAATAATAATAATTAATAATAAATAAATAATAATAATAATATTAATAATAATAATAATAATATCAAGAATAATAATAGAGTATATAAATAAGATACATTATTATGTTGTAATAAGCATCAGATAATCCTTGAGATACAGAAAGGAACAAAAACAATTCCAGATGCTTTCTTACCGAAGTTGAATAAGATTATCAACATTCTCAACCTAATACGCCGTATGTCCACGATCTTCTTACTGTTCCACGGACGAATAATGCTCGGATTCTGAAAATACATTATTCTCGAACCAACTGGTCTTATAGCATAAAGTGTTAACTATGATGTAATCAAACTATCAATATAAATAATGTAAATATACATACATATATATTAATATATATATATATATATATATATATATTTATATTATATATATATAATATATAATAATATATAAATATATAATATAATATATTAGTATATTATATATATATTATATTAATTATATAATATAATATATATTATAGGTATTTATAGAAATTATATAATATATTATTACTATAATATATATATATATATATAATATATCTATATAATATATAAAATATATATATAGTATTATATATATATAATATAATAATATATAATAATATATGTGTAATACATATATATATTCACTCTAACCTTTTCTTACCAAGTTATCTATTTTAATGATTTTAATTTTCTGACAACCCTTGTGGTAACAGCAACGAAAATAATTTAGAAGTTTTCCAAACTTTAATGCAAATCAAACTTCTAAAATTGCACATATAATTAAAACATTGATAAAAATATAATATACAATGATCACAACTACGGTGGTGGAATTTATTAGGAATGCGTGATAGGGCTTTCGCTTAAATTAAGCCTCTTCAGTCACCTTGATGTTCACCGAGTTCTAGAGTTAAAACTAATACAATGATATTAAAAAGATGCAAGTAAACTTGGAAAGGGATAAAATTGTTAAAAATTTCGACCAACCATTTATACAAAAAATAAGACCATTTTGTAACAGAGTAATGAAACAAATAAATGAAAGATTTTTACAAACAAACTTAAAACGCACAAAACAACCTGAAATTTATATAAGTACATACACACTCACACATACACATGCATGGGAGAACACACAAACTTGCATATATATATATATATATATATATATATATATAAATTATATGCTTTAATTTTATGTAAAAATTATAATATAATATATATTTATATTATATATTTATAGATATATAGTATATATATATCATATATAAATAATATTATTTTTTTTTTTTTTTTAAAAAATATACATATATTATATATATATATATATATATATATATATATATATATATATATATATATATATATATATATATATATATATATATATATATATAATATATATATTATAATATATATATATATCATGTATATATATATACTAATATATATATATATATATATATATACTATATATATTATATATTTAATATATATATATATATATACTATATATTATATATATATAATATATATATATATATTATATATGATTTATATATATTATATATATATAATATATATATATATATATATATATATAATATATATATATATATATATATATAATATAATAATATTAATATATATATATATATAATATATATATATATAGTATATATTACGTACTACTATAGATATATACTAATATATATATATATATATAGATATAATATATTATTATTAATTAATATATATATTATATACATATATATATATATGTGGTGTGTGGTTATATGTGTGTATGTGAGTGTGTGTGTCTGGCGCGTATGTAACACTATCAATTAATAGTCTAACTTAACTGTTATTTGGGCGTGATCATTACTGCCTTACTCTTGTACGTATAAGTAACATTGTAGTTTATACTTCCTATCATTATATTATTTCTATTTCAAAATTTCAAATTGTTATTAACAACCACACCAAAATCCTTTTCTTTCTCAACATACTGTGGCCATTTCCTATTTAGGTCGCAATTAAAATTCTTATATTATTTGCCAATGTGAAATAATTTACAATTTTTGCTGTTCACCTTGTGAACGTCGTTTTCCCATTCATTTTCTTTAAATTCTCTAGCCAATACATTTTTAGTATTTTAATTTTTTGCAAAAACCAATGGTTTTGAAAAAATAGATTCAAAATCTAAAATTATTTAGAGATGACTTCAAACTTGAATTATACCTGGATGGCTCCATTTCCCACAACATGTACAAATTAAGAAGTTGATGTGACTACATCGTGCATTTATTCGAAAATTTCCAAACCATTACTTTTTTGGTTTTGGAAATTAAAGAATTGAGATAATTATTTTTTGTGATATAAATCGGATATAAATTTTCAGGCTTTTTTAGTCTGGGGGAAACCAAATTTTTTTTTTTAGAATGAATATTTTGCTATAGGCAGTAGTTGGGATTTTCCGTTTGGAAAAAAATTTTTCATAAAAAAAAAAAAACAAAAAAAAAAATATTTGAGAATACAAAAATATTATCTGGGTTTAAAAGAATGTTATCTCGACCGACTATATGTGTACCTGAAATTGATGTTGATCAAAAATATAAATAGAAAAAAAAAACATTTCTCATATCCACTTTTCAAAATATATATAAATATATATATATAATATATATATATATAATATATAATATATAGATATAATATATAATATATATATATAAAATAATATAATATATATATATATTATATAATATATATAATATATAATACTATATATTATATATAATATTATATATTATATAATATATATAAAATATATTATATATATACTATATGATAAGTGAAATATTGAGATAAGTTTTTTTCTAATCCATTCAACATCAAATTTTCAGTCGGAACAGATATACATTTTTTCTTTAGATAATTTTTTATGTATATTCTTAGAAAAGTTTTAAAATTCCAAAATAAATATATTCCTTCTTAAGTATTTGTTCAAGAGAAAATCCCAAAGCTACTGCATATGCAAAACACTGATCTAAATAAAAAATGTGTACTATCTAAATAAAAAATGTGTATCTAGAAGTAAAAAATTGATGTATCTAAATTAAAAAAATGGTTCAAATAAAAAATAGTGATTCTAAATTATAAAAAATGTGTACTCTAAAAAAATGGTATCTACACTAGACTTATAATAAGCCCTGAAAAATTCTTCTGATCGATTACCAGAAGAAAATATTTTAGCATATTATTCATTTTCAAAATCTAAAATAGTAATATTTGAAAATTCAATCATTGCTGATTTGGGATTCAACAATTAAACTTCTAATCTTTCATTTTATCGTAGGGTAATGAGAACCCAACTATAGGAATAGTTTCGTGTTTTGAAGACATTTCGAAATTGAAACAGTATTTTCAGTCGATATTTCAAACAAGTACTGAAAAATTAAAATCAAAGCATTTATACCACCAGACACAGCGAACACTCGAAACGAATAGTTTCAGAGATCCAGAGAAAGCTTACAGTTGCATTTTTTAGTTCAAAATTGTCTGAAAATTAAGAATTTAATTGTTCATTTTATAATTAAGGGCTAAAATGGCTCAGTCCGGAGCTTACATAGTGTAGGGAATTTCTTTAATCAGCTAAACTGCAATTTGGAATTTTACAGAATTAATATTTTAAGTTGTATACTAAGCCATATTTTGTAACATATTGTCAATTTCTTGAATATAAGAACTGCTTGCTAAAATTTAAACTTTTTTGATGGTCAAAGTTATATAGGAAAGCTTCCTCTAATGTTCATTTAATTCTGCGAATATCAAAATATAAAACTGGCCCATCTTCCGCTTTGTCCGTGGAGAAAGAATGAATTTCTATAAATTATATATTATCTCAATTCGTAGCGCTGGACGGGTGGTTAAAATATTTGGCATATAGTTCTTTATACATATGGTTAATTTCTAAGTAATCAGGTAACTCCTTCCAAGGCCTTAAATAGTTATAGTGAACCTGAAATACCTCACTTTCATTAATCAAAGATAAAATTGAATTTCCTAAGTAACGCTTTTCTGGAAAATTTGACAAATTTTATAATGGCCTGTATATTTTTCATTAAGTTAATGCTTTACTTTTTCAAATATTACTATTACTTTTTTATCACTATTTATCCTACTTCTAAAGGTCTAAATTTTTCATGCCCTCTTATCCAAAAACTTTAACCAAATCTTGGTGCTATTGGTCTATCTAATATCTGATGTTTTACATTAAGCAAAGATTTGGAAGGTGATATTTTTAGTTCAGAGTGTTATGTATTGTTATATAAATGGATACGATTTTACTTAAATTTTCCTCCCATCTGAAACATTCTTTACTTACCGATCATAGCAAGCTTGCAATAGTTTTGTTGGCCCTTTCACATGATCTATTTCCCCACTGGGTATAACTGCTGGTTTTTAAGTGTTTGATCCCATACTGAGATAAAAAAATTTCAAATTTCCCAGTGAACTTCAATACTCGGTCACTAAGTATCGCTTTTAGTACTGTTAGTTAATTCGGAAGTATTTTCTTAAAAGACTCTGTTACCGTAATATATTTTTGTTTCCTAGTGGAGTGAAATAAAGATTTTTTGAAATGATCTACGGCTCTAAGAGAATACCTATTACTGGATATTGAGAGCGGCAGTTGTAATAAATCTATGGTAACAATTTGATATGACTCAGAAGTTTGAATTTTGAGAACACAAGAATATTCTTTCCTATTTTTTATTTTATTGAAATGATGAACTGAACATGGCAAAGAAACATCACTAACAACTCTTCGTAAATCAGTATGGGAACAAATGCTGACTTATTATCTGAAATAATATATCCCTACCTATGTGTGCCATAATATTATGAGTATATAATGCAAAATTTGTCATAAATGGAAATGATATTACTGGTACCTGAGCTTCATTCAGTCTTTGAAAATAGAGATTTTCATCCTCTGATGATATTCCCTGATAAAATCAACACACCTTTTCAGTTTGAGGGGTATTTTAAAGTCGGCAAATTTCGCGGATGTGCATTTGTACTTTATTCTTGTTTAATAGTTTTCATCCAAAATTCCATTTGAAGCATTATTTTAACAATTGGCATAACATTCTCCACAATTGCATCGAATGTTGTTGAATGAATTGTTTAAGAAAGGAAAATAGAGCTGCCCATAAAGATGAAAAAGCTGTTATAATCTAGTTTTCTTTTTAAATGGGACAGAGAATTGATGCATATGATTAAACAAAATTTTTAATGTTTTCCAAATACATGGTCATTAATTAATGCGAAAAAAAATTTTTTAAGCTCTTCATTGTCGATTTTTAAATATAATATTCATATCTCATTTACCCAATTGCTTCCATTAAAACCAATCATACTTACCGGATGTGGAATAACCAACTTTTCCTTTCTTATATGCCTTTGTAAGCAGGCAATATAAAAACAAAATTGATTCACAGATGATGCAGTATCCTAATATTCTATAAAACTTATTCTTAAAATTATTAACTATACATAAAGTATCATCTAAATAAACATGAACTTTTGGTCACGAATTGGCACACAAAGCATGAGTTCTTCCGCTAATATCAACTTACCTGTCAAATTATGTCTCTTCTGTTTTGAATAACTAAACCCATTTTTGTAAGTTAATTTAAACTTGTAAAGAAACTGGACTGGATTTTCGCTGCTCATTAATTTGACTTGTCTTAATTTGAAAACTCATCTTCTAAAATCTAAATGATCATTAATCCCCTACGTCATTTTGCATATGTCTCTCGAGTCCTCATCCAGCTTTATTTGGTAATAGGCTCTGCAAGAGTGATGCTTATGCCTAAATACTTTCCCGCCTTGTTAACTACAATGGTCTTGCAAGTTAAGGATCTTAGAAATGAGTCTCTTTCATTAATGTATTCACTTTCGGTAGTCACGCCCAAACGACAAAGATTAAATCGGACTTAGAAAATAGTAACCAGAGATATTCAAGAAATAGGTTCCATATTTTAATGATGTTGTTCTCAGCAGCTTTGTCGACTTCTTGATCGATAGCCTCTGTGAATACTGGGTTAAAATGTCTAGTTTTCTTTTGATAAACAGGAGTGACTCCTAGTAACAAATCCATTTGGAATTTGTTAATGGAATAGGTTGCATTAATGGTAAAAAAGAGGAACGATTCCATCGCAACCATCTAAGTTCTTTTCCTTCTTCAGGATTTTTATGTGAGCTAGATTTATTTCCCGTTGAAAATCTTCATAACTGAAACTTTCTGAGATACTGTCCAGTTTATCAAGTTCATTTTTATTAAAATTAAAATTTTCCGCGTCTCCTGCTTGTATATCTACAAAGATGTTGAATTATTCTAAATATCATCTTTGCTTTCATGGAAAGATATGATCGATCTTATTACTCCAACTAGTTGCCCTTTATGATTTTTATGATGCAAATCATCTGACGGAAAGAGTTTAACTTCAAAATACTTAGCATTTACCATAGCAGGAACTAACAGGAAATTGTCATTTGTTGGTTGCCACAATAATTTTTTATTTGTTGTGAATTCTATGATAACCCACTTTGAAGTCATGCAAACAAGCCATAGAAATTACCTATGTTCAGATTCACATCTGATTCTCTAAATGATATTTGTTCTTTCTATTTACCAATATTGTATTTTGAAATACCATCTGAGTCACAAGATAATTTGAAAAAAAAATCTTTAAACTTAACTATTTTTGAAACCTTTTATGGTACTAGTTCGACAAAGGGTAATCATATCAGATATTATTTTTTTAATTGATTTAATTTATCGAATATCTGTGTGAAGCATATTGTCATCACATACATTTAAAAAATTCTAGTTTTCCGACTCCATAGATATCTATTCTAATTTTTGTTCTTTCTTCTGGGGTCTCAATTTTGGACTTACGAACCACCACTCCTTTGCTTTGTGACCAATTTTATCACAGTACTGACAAATTATTTTTTCAATTTTTTCTGATTCAATATTTTTCTTTCCGTAATTTTCATTTGTAGTTTATTTTCAGAACAGTTTTTGAAAAATGGGTTTCTGAACCAAATTTCAAGCAAAGTCTATTTTTCTTGTAACAATTCTCTTCTGTGTGACTGCTCTTCTCACAAAATCCAGATACGTCATTTTTTATCAGATTCTTCTGACGAAAAGTTATTCTAGATCTTATAATATTCTGAGTGGGTTTTACCCTTTCATTTTCAACATAAATATACAGTTGTTCCTTTTCAGTACCTGAAATTTCGTCCATAGTTTCTTGTGAAAATATATAATAAATAATTTATTAATTTTTATATTAAATATGTTCCTCATTTAAATTCTTTCCAATCACTAATTTTCGTACTTTTTCTGGTTAAGTAGAAATGAATTTTCCGTATAATTTTACTGAAGTTTCTGGGTCCTCAAAACAAAATCCTTTAGCAAAGAGAAACCTGAGTTTAGACATGAAATTATAAACTCCCTCACCATTGTATTTTGCAGACAAAATATTTACGATTTGAATATTACCTAATTTTTTGTTTATTTATTTAATAAATGTTTATTAATTGTTGTTTAATCACTTCATAAATAGCAGTATTTACCCTGTTCATTCTATAATGATTTAAATATTCTCTCTCATTTTACTTTCAAGAAGACCTTCCCAAAATCGTCTATCCGACCCATACTTACCTAGAAAAGTTTTCAAACTATGTAAGATAAATCTTCAAGCAGAGTCTCTAAGATAGTATCATCGAATAGATGAATTTCCGGATCAGATCTCACCGATATAAAAGATTATGCTACATTAAATAGAGAATTTATAAAATTTGAAACTGAAGCTTGTGAGGGATGAAGAATTGTATTTTTTAACCTACTGTACTTAAATTTGGTTGTGAAAACATTATATCATAATAGCTAGCTACAAGTAGGGTAAAATAAACTCAGTTTTAGAAACCGCACTTGGAATAGTCCCAAAATTTATACTAGCTAATGGCGCACTATAAATCGGAGTGGAACCTACTTCATTATTAAAAAAAATATATATTATTTAAGTTACTCATATTTTCCCTAATCTGGAAATTGTTACCATTATTATACTCACATCGGGATTTTCATCAATCAAAAGAAAAATCGCCAGCGGGAATTTTAACTTCAATTCAAAAGAGCATTGATAATTTCCACCGAAAACTTTCCTCTTTCACAGTAGAAAATTTTAACATTTTACAATTTCAGTATAATTTCTGTCAAATCTGCGTAAACGGTTCCACTTCCTCCAAATCTGGCATTTTGTGAGTTTACGGATTTTAAGCACTAGCCACCAAAATAACTTATAAAAACGTATATAAAAGATATATTCAATAAAAATAAATAAACTCAATTTAAGAAAAATATATTTAATAAAAATAACTTTAATTAAAAAATATATATATATAAATAACTTAAATTTTATTTTCAAAGTTTTGTTAAAATTCTTTGTTGATGATGACTGATAATTTATTCGGTTTGCTGTGTTGAAACGAGTGATTCAATGCTTGCTTGGAAATTGTTCTTTTTGAGATTTTCATCCGATTCACCAGAATTGCGAAATTTTCTGATTGATACCGCTTGCGAATGTTAGGTATAGGGTTTATGTTAGGTATAGGATTTATGATGGTATAGGATTTATTCTTTCTCTGTTGGTAGCTATTGATGAACAAATTTCAGTTAACATCCAAATCCGTGAAGTTGAAAGGTATTGAAAGGTGAATAGCCTTTTTGAAGTTAGCAACTAATCACTATCTTGAAGAAAATTATAATTTCAGGGTATCAATTTTCAACTATAAATTTCTTTTAGATGTCTAAATTTACTTTATTTTCTAATTTCAAGTTTTATTTTCAAGTTCAATTTTAATTTAAATATAAATTTATATTTCAGTTATTCAATGTTAAGCTCAAAGTCACTTTCAAATTAAATTATCAAAGTTTCATATCAAAATTTACTATCGAAATTTCATACCCAATCTCTGAAATTATAAAACAAAATATTAAGTTATTTAAATTTAAATCAATGCCAAATCAAAACATTTTTCTCAAATAAAAGTTCAAAAATATAGTACAAATATTCAATGCTTACTAAAGCTAGCGCTAGTTTTAGAACTAATCCAAGTGCGATTCCTAAACCTAAGATGTTTTATCCTACTGCTAGTCATTACGATACAAATTTTTCATAACCAAATTTTAGTACTGTAGGGTTTACCAATACAGCTTTCATCCCCCACGAGCTTCAGTTGGAAATTTTGTAAATTCTCCCTTTTATGTAATATCAGAACCTTTTATATCAAGATATTTTCCAGAAATTCACCAATTTGATGATGGAAAGGTTGCCTGAATATTTTTCTCCGTTTGAAAACTTTTATTTAAGTAAGTAAGAAGCAGATAAACGATTTTGGGTAGGCATTCTTGAAAGTAAAATGAGAGATCAATACTAAAATCATTATAAAATGAATGGTGAAGTACTGCCAATTATGACTTACTTAAACAACAACTTTTATGAAATAAACAAAGAATTAGGTAATATTCATATCGTAAATATTTCGTTTGCAAAATACAATGGTGAGGGAGTCTATAATTATATATCTAAACTTTGGTTTGTCTTTGTTAAAGGATTTCCTTTTGAGGACCAAGAAACTTGGAGAAAATTATAAGAGAAATTAATTTTTAATTTACCGGAAAAAGTACGAATATTAGTAAGGAAAAAATTTAGAAATGAGGAGCATATTTAAAACAAAAATGACTTTTAGTTCTTTACAAAATTATATATTTTCAATAGAAAACGGAGACAAGATTTCAGATACTACAAAGACTTGTATTCATGTTATATTGATAGTTTTGTAGTGTATCCACTCACTAAATGCTTGCATTGAGTTATCAATTTTTACTGGTTTTTTTTATCTTCTATTTGAAATATCAAAATCTTTGTCGAAAACTAAAACCATACGCTACGTCGTTAACTCGTTGTTAAAATATCAACAACTCATGAAGACAAATATATGCACTATGCATTTCTTCTTCTTTGCCAAGACAATCTTCAATTTATAAACAAGGATATTTCCATTATTTTTAAAGCATCACAAATTTGTCAACAAATGTCAAACTCAGTATTGCCTATTGTGCCTATCATAAATGTTTTTCTGGATCCTTATATTCATATGCCATTTACTTGCAATGCCGAAATGCACATGAATTGAAAGAAAAGTTCCCTATACATGTGATAATAATTTTTTATTTCTAATACGATTTCTTTCTTTAAAAATTTTTATTTTTTTTTCTCCGTTTCTCCCCTGATATCGTTATTGTATTTTCTCATTTAATAAAAGATATGTCTATGATATGATTGCTATAATAAAATATATGATAAATTTAATATCTATATTTAAAATGAGTAAATAACCTTCAATCAGATAGATATTAAAACTATAAAGGTTTTATTAGTGGTCTTAATAATTTCGAAAAACTTTCAATCTTTAGCCTACGGAAATACAGTAATAATAAATCTGCCACCAATGTTATTAAATTTCTTCTTCAGCATTCATAAATCTACTAAATACTTTTATATCATTTTTTTATATTTAATATTCTCCCATATAACTCGTTAAATTTTTCTTTCCAAGAGTTTTATGCTTCCATTTTATAATCCCCTAAGAGTTGTTTTCATTTAAGATCATTTTCTCTGAAAATAATTTGGAAGAACCTTTTTCTTTCATAAAGTTTATTTACACGTTTTGAAGGTTCTCAGCGTCATATATAGGAGATATGCTTTTTATCAGATTGCTTGGTATCTAAACATATCTTACGTCTATCATTACGTTTTACCATTTTTTATTATAGCCTCAGTTTGATGCTTTTATTTTATATATATATTATATATATATATATATTATTATATATATAATATATATATATATATATATATGTATAGTAATATATATATATATATATATATATAATATATATATAATTATAAATATATAATTAATATATTATATAATATATCTAAAAACTTATATAATATCTATATATATATATATGTATATATATTTAATATATTACTATATATATTTATATAATTATATATATATTAATAATTAATATATATTATATATATACTATGAAATTATAATCATTCTATATATATATTATAATATATATATATTATATACTATTTATATATATATTATAATATATTATATATAATTATATATTATATATATTATATATTATTATAAAATTTATATTAATATTTGTATATATGTATATCCATAAATTTATATATTTTTATTAATATATAAAATATTTAAGTTATATATATATTCTATAAATATTTAATATCTATATATTATATATTAGGCCATTTAAAGATAATTTATATATTAATATTTACTAATTGTACATTATAATTATATATTATATAATGTTATATTAATATAAAAATAATTTATAATAATATATATTATCTATATATATACTTATATATATATATAATATTTATATACTAATATATAATATATATATTATATATATAATATTATTACTTATATAATATATATATAAGTATATATATATATATATTATTATTATATTATTATATATATATATATATAATATTATATATATAATATATTATAAATATTATATATAATTAATATTATATAATATTTAATATTATTTATATTATATTATATATTATATCTATATATATTAAATATATAATATTATATATATTATATAACACGTTATTATTAAATATGAGTATGACTATTATTTTTTCATAATTTATTTCTGTGTATTGGATAGGTCTCTAGATTTACTATAAATTTATATATAATTTATTATTTACTCACCGTATAATTGTTGATGAATTTTATTTATTATATTATATTATTGATTATTTATTTAGGATTTTAAATTATGTATAGATAATGTTTATTTAATTATATATATATAATTAGTGGTTAGATATATAATATTATATATTAATTAAGTTATTATTTATTTTATTATTTATTTTATATATATGTATTTGATATACTGACTGTTATACTTATATTTATTTATTTATTAGTTTAATATATTATATTAATAATAATTGATTTATTATTATATTTATTTTTTTATAATATATTATGTAAATTATATTATAGTTATTATATTTTAATATAGTATTTTATATTATTTTATGTTTTATTTATATTTATTATTATTTATATTATTTATTATATTTATATTATTATAATATTTGTGTATTTATATATTATATAGTTATTGATAGTAGGGTACATAAATGATAATATTGATGTGATTATATATGTGAGTATATTAGTATATTATGATATTTATTTGAAAATAAACAATATATTGTAATTCTTGACTTGAATTGACTAAAAATCTATAGTATTTATATTATATGATAGATGATAAGTATCTCATTCGACCTATGACACGTTGATTAATTATATAATATTATTTATATTAATTGTAATTATATATAATATATGATAATTATATAAATATTGTATTATAAGGTTTTATTGATTATTATCATAATGTTTATATATTGTAAGTAATAAGTAAGTACAGTAAAGGGTGGGTTATCCTCACCGTTATGCTCGAACTCGTATTGGCTTTTTGGTACTTAGATGGCGTTATTGAGGTTTATTAGACTGTAGTCCGTAAGTTCTGTTCAATATATTTTTGCTTATTAATCCTGTAGGAATTTATGTATTATTAATAGTCTTTATGTGTATTTATATATTCATTAATAGTCGTAGGGGGAGGTGTGTTTCCATCTTGTTACGATGTTGAGGTGTATCATTTGGTATAATGTAAGTGTAGTTAAATATTTTATATGAAATGTATATTATATTAATTAATGTGAAAGAATTGTAGAATTATGATTTATTTATGTTGTATTAAGTAAGGGACCCCCGGTGAGATAATTAATTGATGTATTGAGAGAATTGTTTATTTTAATAATACGGCATAGCGATTATAGTTACAGTATTTATGATTGAAGTTTAATTGATTCGATTTTAGATGTTATTATGTTATAGGGCGATTGTTAGATTGAGTGAGTGTTATCATTAGAAATCTGTGATAGCATGACGATAATGTCGAAGATGGTTTCGTAGGTTATATCGAAGATTGGAGATTAGATGTATTATAGCTTGTGTATGAATAGATTGCATAGTTATTATAATTGGCGTCTATGACTAATAATATGATGATGTTTAGTTAATTTTAGTGTAAAGTGTGGAGTCGTTTTATGTAGAGGTACGGTGATTTGGTTTTGTAATTAGTTGGCCGGTTGTTTCCCTTTAATACCATGTGCCCCTCGGATTGTGTGTATCTATATGGAATATTACCTTTGCTAGTGGAAATAGTGTGGTTTATGAGTAAGGTTAATAGATTTAAATTTGAATTTGTTTGTTTAAATGTAGCTTGAGTATGTTGTGACGTTTGAAGGTGTATAGATTTGATTGATTACGTTTATTTGATGTAGAGGAATTATGTAGTGAGATAAGTGATATAATATATTATTATATATGAACTGATTTATGTATATATTAAATGATATATCTAAGTGATATTGTGGATTGTGATGTTTTTGATTTAGAGCTCTTGAGTGTATGCTATATAATATATTAATTATTGTAATATTTAGTATTTTATAGATAAGGTGAAGTTATGGTTTAATATTATTATAGTGAGTATGATGAAATTTTATAGATATTATTAGTGATTTTGTTAATGATTTGGATTTGTTTGGTGCTACAGTTGATTAATATTTAAATGTAAGTATGAAGTGGTAAGGTTTGTATAGATTGGATTTATATTGTATTTGACATTAATGGAAGGTGGACGATAAGTAGTTGTGCGTTGTAATGATGGGAATAAATAGGTTTTATGAGAACGTCATTAAAACTAAGATTAGAGTAGAAGAGATAGAGAGAAGATGAGAGAGAGATGAAGAATAAATAGGAGGAGAGATAGGAGAGAGTGGGATAGAGAGAGAGAGATTGGAGAGAGTAGGAGAGAGAGAGAGAAGGAGTAGGAGGAGAGATGGCGTAGGGTATAAGAGATGGTGGAAAGGTAATTATGAAGAGAGAGAGATAGTGGAAGTATTCGTGTTTATTAAGCCTGGTAGTATTTAATGGTATACTGAGTACCTAGTGATTATATATATGATAGTATAATATTTAATATATAAACTTTTATATATTATATTGATATTATTATATCATATATAT
>JABUQX010011239.1:0-16672 GCA_015478945.1 Trachelipus rathkii | reverse complement strand
AGTGTAGCGATGGGATGTAATTTAAAAAGATCTTGAAATTTCACTTGATAAATCATGAAAATATAAAATTGTTTTAAATGTGCTGAGTGCAGCTATGCATGAATCGAAAGATATAATTAAAAAAACAAATGCTTGTGCATCGAAATATAAGTTTATTTTAAATGTTCTGAGTGCAGCTATGAATCGTAAGCGGAGGAGAATACTTAAAATCACACTATGGCTTGTGCATCAAAATTTGAAGTTATTTAAATGTTCTGAGGGGGACTTGAAAAATGTAATTGAAAGAAAGCATAACAACAATGCCTTGTGCACGAAATAAAAAGTTATTTATAAATGTTATCGACAGCAGCTATGAATGTAATGGTAAAAGCACACAAAAAATCCATTTGCTAAATCATGAAAAACATAACAAATTGTTTAAATGTCTGAGTGCAATTATAAAATGTAATCGGAAAGATCTCTTGAATAGACACATGCTTGTGCATCGAGAATATAAGTTATTTAATGTCTGAGTGCAACTCATGAATGTAATCGAAAAGAGGATACTTAAAAAGCAACATGTTTAAGGCATGTCCGAGTACAAGATAATGAATGTCAATCATAAGATCCCAATTAAAATGCCACATATTTTCAATAAGCATGGAAATATATAACAAGTAACAGCTTAATTAGTGAAGAGCAAACAATGGCGCAGCAATCATACATTATGAAAGTAAGTACAATAGTTGATCAGTAAAGTGATATTGAAAACAGTAGAGAGGAAGAAAGACTTTATATGTTATGCAGGGCTGTGTAGCCCTGAACGTTTAACATGTATCACCATTTTCATAATTAATGTCTCCTGCTCCATCATTTTAAAAATTTACCAGCTCTGCAATTTAGTTTTAATTAAATAATTTCATCTCCATTCTCGCATATGAATAACACTACAAAATAATTTAAAAAACTGTTTATTTTAATTATAAATAAGACTGGTTGGCATAGCACGTGTCTATAAAAACTTCTGGTTAAAATGAATAACACAAACTTAAAATAATTTTTTTGTTAATAAAATAAATTATTTATTTTCTTCCTAACTTCTTAAAATAATTCCTCTTTGATCTATATGTAATATACGGTATTATAATATAAATTTATTTGTTTCTTAAAAATAAAACGGCTTCAAACAAATCCTACTTAACGATGGCCTTAAATATCGGTTTATTAATTTTAAAATATTCCGAAAATAAGCGTCAAGACTCAAGTCGTGTGAGCAAAGCTGTATGTGTTAGCACCAACTTAAAATAATTTAAGAATAACGAGTCCTTAAAGTACAGTAACATTGCTTTCTGTTCGATTTTCGTTATGTCATCATAATTCTTATATAATTCTAGTTTAGATTTTTCCATGGGATATTTTGGTTGAAGAGCTTTTATTGTCTGTCTGTCTTTTTAAATCGCTTTTCTGCGTAATCTAGTTTGTCCCCATAGCTGACGACGTCGCTGCTCTTCACCTGAACAAGATGCAGGCGGACCTAACTCCGTACCTTCAAGACTCCGTCCAGAAACAGTGGGATTACCGTTCGATGAAGTCATCGACTGGACGGAAATGAGCACATGGTTAGTCCTGGCTTTTAATACTCCAGAACTCCCAGTCTGAGATGCTGAACTATAGCATCAACATAGATGGCCAAAAAATATTTACATTTTTTAGTTTTCCTTTTCTCGCATTCTTTCACGAATTTTTGTTCATTTGCTAAAATCAAACCGTAATCTTCTAATACATAATTAGGTACTTTTTATTCTCGGACGGATCCTTCACCGCAATTTTAGACACCGATCCTCAAGTGACAGCTAGACCACTATTCCCGTTTCCTCTGGGATCGCGTAAATCTACGACTCCTCGGTGGATCCGAAAATATGCTTGGGCTACTCGTGAGAAGCGGAGACTACAAGTTGTACAAGCTAACCCCACTCTTTAAAATTTGATTCTTTTTAAAGCTGCAGCTGCTCGATCGAGGTGTATCAACAGACGAACAAGGAAGCGATATTTTAGGAATTACACATCCACTGTTAATTCTACACCCGTCTCATCGGTGTTTAAGGTTGTGCGTAGAATTTCTAGAAAACATCATTCAGACCCCGCTATACTCCTTAATATGGCTCACAAACCTCCGATGTCATATCTGCTTCGGGAATGGTTGCTGATGAGCTGGGCTTTTACTTTGCTTCCTGCTCAAGCGAATCCCGATATCGTGAACCGTTTCGCTCTGACCGCTTACGAGTGCGGAACTCCAGACTTTTCGGTTCCGCCTGGGGAGGACCCCGATTACAATAAATTATTTACCAGGTCTGAATTTCGGGAGCCACTAAAACTTTGCAATGATGGAGCACCTGGTCCGACGGCATTTCCTTTCCGATTCCTCAGTCTGTTTAATAGAATCTGGGTGGAGGTTGTCTTCCCTCCCGTCTGGTTGACGGCACACGTTCCCATTCCGAAATCTTTTCAAGGACCCAACTACTACAAATAATCGAAGACCAATTTCATTGACCTGCGACATATGCAAGTTAAAAGAGAATGGTGGCCTCCCGTCTTGTTCCCAGGCTCGAGCGGCTCCCTGCTTTTTCTGACCATCAGTTTGGTTTTCGTTATCATCACTCAACTCAAGATCCTCTCCTGCTTTTGGATCACGACACGTGCAGCATTTGCTTCTAATAAAATGACTCGCCGTTTTCTTTGATCTTGAAAAGGCATATGATAGCACGTGGAGGATGAGGGTTTTGCCAAACCTTCACGTTGGGCCTCGAGTAGGGAAACTAACTCACCCTTTTCCTTCAAGCACTGATGTCGGATCGTTCGTTTCGAGTTCTTTGCGTCCCAGCACTGTTTCAACGTTTTGTCATGGATGAAGGGGGTACCTCGGAGCAGTGTGTTAAGTGTGATGCTTTGCACAATAGGCTTCAATAGAGTAGTGGATGCCATACCACAGCCGGTCCGCTGCTCCATCTATATCGACGATCTTGCACTTTGTCACTGGGGCAAAGCTTCAGCTGCCCACTGAAGGGGTTTTCACTTTCTCTACATCAAAAATAAAGGCAATGCTGTTCAGAAAAAAATTAGCGACTTGGTGATCGGGTACGTTTGCTTCCTTCTTTACCCCTCTATGATTCCCCAATCTGTTTGGAGTCTACGGTGAGATTCTTGGTTCTGTTGCTTGATGAGCGCCTTATGTACCTCCCTCATATTAATCTCAGAACTAGCTGCCGTCTTTTGCTGGATCTCTTACGGCACCTCACCTCTAAGACTTTGGGCGCGAACAGAAAGAGAATGCTCCTCTTTACATCATGCTGATACTGGACAAGCTGGACTATGGCTATGCCATATATGGGCAGACCTTCCTGTCGTACCTCCGTACCCCGTACCTACCTACCCCAACGAGCAGTATGCATTCAATACTTCCTCTGCAACATAGGGTTTCTCTTCCCCCCGTTTTCTGCTTCGGGATACAATCATTAACTAAAGCTAATGCACACCCAGCGACGTTGAGGCATTCTTTTCTGTTCCATACGGAGGTTCACATGGACTTGGTCGCCGTCTACACTGACGGCTCCGAAACTGGAGTGAGAGTGGTAGCTTCGGCTGTTTTTCCTGACTTCACCGTATCTCACACTCTGTCAGTGTTTTCTGCCGAACTGGTTGCGGTGGCTATGATAGTTCACAGGATAAGCAGCATCCCATCAGTGGGTAATTGCAAAGTATTCTCAGATTCGAGAAACCCTTTGGTCTCTACCAGCCAGAGGACGCCTCCTGCGTCGTTGCATGTAACAATAGAAAAAATATTACATTCAGTTGACCTTTTCCCAGTGGTTTCCTGGAACAAGCGACCGACAGGAAGCTAAATAGCCAGCGACCAACAAAGCTTTTCGGCGCCACGATTATCCTCGGTCCACATTTACTCCACAAGAAGAGAACTGGCGACGAAATGTATATAAAAATCGGAACAGGAATTCTACCAGTCGCAAATCAGGAGGAAAGGCGACTATTCATTGGCAGTATCGTACCGTCAACGCCTCTCCATTGATGTCCACTAGTCCTCTTCATGCCAGCAAAACGCCTTTGAAGTGTTCCGACTCTATTGCGATTAGACATACCAATTTTACCATGGTTTTTTCATGAAGCAAGATGTCCTCCATCTTGCCCGTATTTTCTCACGTGTTACCGCCTTTTCAATCTTCAGATTTTTGGGTTGCAGGCTCTCTCGCGCCCCTCAAAGCGTTACCGTTCTTCTCTGGTTTGCATTACTGTGCTATCTAACTATCGCCTTGCACGTATCCTCTCTGAATCCTCTCACTTTCGAAGTGACAGCATTTTGCCTTCCTTTGTGAATTAAACATCCTCTGTGGTACTTAGGGGAAGTGGAGGAGTATTTTTAGTCGTTTTGCTGGGGACTTTCCCCTGATGTTGGTTTGCCGAGACGGTATCTGCATTTCATAGATATGGGGTATCCCTGTAAATGCGACTATTTTCGAAAGTTTGTATTGACGTTTTATCAAGAAGATTAAGAAATTGCAATCTTTGTTAAGGATAATTTTAATAATTTAAGAGATTAGATAAAAATCATTATTAAATTGAAGTATTTTATACTCAGTTATACTAAATGCTAACAGCTTGAGCTTAAAACTTCCATTAATTTTTATGCACGTACTACTTTGCTATTTTTCTGGCCTTGTTTATAAGATCTGCTGCAAGAGTATTGCTAAGTTTGAACTCGTCACCTCTTGATTACACTCAATATTAACTTCATTAGAACATAATCTTTTCATATTCTTATTATGTTCGTTCTGAAAATCAATTAGTTACTTATTCCTTTTGACATAAAATAAAACCTGTATCACATTGACGGATTCCCCAAGTTCTTACTCATTGTCCTTATTTAATTCTTCAAAAATACTCATCTTATTTGATGCGTTATCCGTATCTATGCTAATTATTAATTGACAATTACTATGCTAATTAAGCTCAGAAAGCAGAAATAAAATCTTTAGAAGAAATTTCTATATTAGTCAGAAATGAGTTGGAGGGAGAAGGAGGAATAGCTCCGGAATCGTCTAAGGTGGAATTAGAAGCAAAGGTTTGAGTGAAGAAGAGTTGAGCTTCAGCGGAAGCTAAAAAGAGGATGAAACAAAGATAAAATAAAACGTTTTTGCAAATTGAGGCGAATATCATGACAACAAGTAGAGTTAAACCAAAATTTGTTTGGTTTAGTTGAAAGGAAAGAATTGGAATGTACGCCTCCTCCACGCAGGAGAGAACCACCTCCGTATTTCGCTCAACACACTCAGAGGTCGGAGGGACCCTTCCAACGAAAGTAATTGTCATTCCATGAAATATCAATGAAGCACGACAGCTAGTCCGACCAGTCAGCAGCACCGAATTGCCGAAAATGCTTCCTCGCCGTAGGCAGCTTTCTTTCCTGCGGAAGACCTGAAGATGAAGAACAGGATACTAAATAAAGTGATCGAAGGAAGAAAGAGATTAACAGAATAAGGAAAAGGATTAGAGGCTACCAACAGGTATACAATGGGTTCATCTCCAGACCGATCTTTGATGCGAGTAGGAAGCCTCACCAAGATAGAAAAGTGGTAGGCAAGTTCACCACCTGTATCTTGAGAACTAGAGTGCAGTCAATGGTGGTGGTGAACGTTGAAATCACCAAGAATGATGATTTCAGAGAATGGTGAAAAAGAGAGAATATGTTCTAATTTGAAGTAGTCGAAGAATTTAGGATAGTCGATTGAATTAGGAGACAGATTAACAAAATAGATGAATTTAGTAGAAGATTGACGGGATAGCTTGAGTCATATTTCTTGAGTAGAAAGTTTGGAAGACTCTTAAATCAGAGACACGAGAACAAACAATATCATCACTGCACACACATATGCACAACAACCTTTGACTGAGTATTCAGGATAGAGGACAATTAAGAGGAACAAAAGCAGGGTTGCTGCAGAATGATCAAAACACCTCATTTTGTAGAATAAGAGATGATGTTTGAGGAGGAGGTGAGTTCAACAACGTGCAAATTATGGTAAAGACTCGCAAGATTAAATTGCAGAAACATGAGGGGAAAAAAAAAAAAGGGAAAAGCGTGGGGGGGGGGGGGGGTGGTGGGGGACGACCGTGCATCAGATAAATGCTGTGATTATATAACCCTTCCAGAGAGCCGTCAACCCAAGTGGTTATAGGGGAGAGAAGGCGATTGAAAAGGGGGGGTTGAAACAGCCCCCTTTAGGCCTCTCCAAACTAAACGTGTGTTTACCATTTATTTTTTTTTTTTAGTAGAAAGGATAGAAAATCATGCACCAAAGTTTCATTTTAACTCGACCATTTTTTAGTAAAAGTTTTTTTTTAAATTTTTGATCTTTAGACGAGTGCTTTTCCTGCAGCATAATAATTTGCGCCATATTTTGAGTAATCTCGAAGAATTTTTGGACTATTTTTTTTATTAATATTCAAAGAATAGGATATATATATATATATATATATATATATATATATATAGTATATATATATGTTTGGTTAAAATCGTACATGTAATGTATATACGATATATTATAAATATTTTTCCTCTTAACTCTCCCCCCCCGTCACGCCCCTTGGGCTATTCGGTGACCTCTTCCCCGCAGGTTTTCATCTTCCACGGCCGCCTCACACGTTCTTCCCGTGCGAATGACGCGAACATGCTTAAAAACGGGGCATTTCACTGCCTTTAACCGGGTACCAATCTGTAGGGCACAGAACCTGAACCAACCGTGAGAAAACCGTCTTGCACTTTGGTGTATAATCTCAGGCTCTAACGTGAGGTTAGTTCCATGTGGTATACATAGAGTTCTGGGAGACTCTTCCGAGCTAATCCACAGATCTTACCATAGGTCCGTGGAGTCGCGGAAGCGTGTGGTCCTCTGCCTGTTACCTTTGTGAGAGACTACTACCCTTCCTTTTGAAGCATATGCCAACCCATTATTTACTTTTATGTTTCATGTGGTTTTAGTTTAAACTGTCATTCTATGAAAAGAGATCTGAATTTAATTTTTATGGAAACTGGCTCTGAAAGAAAAAAAACGGTTATTAACATCAAGGCGAGACAACAACAACATTATCATCAGTAACGAGTTCCCAGCCTGACCCCACCTCGGTCCCTCCCTACTGCTAGGCAGCAGCGTGTTTCCAACTTTATATCCTTCTACTTACACCTGAAAGCTCGGCATAACCTTCAGCCATTCGTCGCCGATATTTAGCCCTTGACACCCCAGATGCCAAACGGTCGCGAGAAATCCCGAAAAGGTCGCCGCCTCATAGTCACTCATTTGCTTTACTCCAAATGCTTCTCTCCGGCGTCCCGGTAATGCCACCGACCACATTATTCCGGATATATTACTATATTTGCGATTCATCACCCTCCAAAGCTAATACGAGCAAAAGAACCATCAGTTTTTTAACTGGTTACCCTACGCGGTGGGGGTTCGAGTGAAAAGAAAAGTTGTGACAGTAGACAGAACATTGGACAGCAAGTTGGGAGAATGGTATGAGGGTCCCTTCGTATTCACAAAAGTAGTTTCGGAAGGGATGGCATACGACATAAAAGGAAAAGGCAAAACCGTAATTGCACATTACTTGCACCCGAAAGTTTGGGCGGATCCACCATTGTATTTACAACAATATTTCCAGCAAGATGAGGTAGAGACAGTCAAAAATTCTGCAAGTGGAGAAAGTGAAGAAGATTTACAGGAGAGTACACACCAAGGTATGTTCCCATACAGAACACAGCTATGTGTCAGATGCAAAGATACAGAAGAAACGAGGCTCGAGGTCGAAAGCAGCATGGCGGATGTTGAAACAAGAGACAACAAAACGAGTCTGCCATAGAAAGGATGCAGTGGTGCAGAGAGAGAGAGTAAGAGTTAATAGCATCTACACCTAGACCCCGAAATGTAGACCTGGTGCTCTCACCAATTAATGCCAATGAACAGGTAGACTGGTTTAATGCTGAATGTACAGGAGTGATGGAAGCATCGAATTTTGCACTCGAACATTCGAGGAATCACTACGTTTTCCTGAGCGTAGTTACATGTTGAGCGTGAAGGTAAGCGCCGGAAGTAGTGATGAGGTTAACACAAAGCTCAACCAAACAAAGGATGAATTGGAAGAGAGATATACAGAGCGGACGGAAGATCTAAGAGTACCTTACACCCTTTGTGACTACTTAACTACCCAGGAGAACAGACCCCCCCCCCCAAGACTATTTCTTAAGAGCATAATTACCCAGTTGCGAAGATAACAACATAACAAAAAAGTATAGAGACAATAAGCAATAATATGGGCCTATCAAGACTGTCCAGTCAACTAGAATAAAGAATTAATCACCCAACACGCTCATGCAAAGCCCAAACAGCACACTTGGGCTTGTCAATAACTTACATAGTATACAACTAGTCTAATACCAAAAGATAAAAACTATGGCTAAGGCATATAATATAACAAAACGAAACAAACCGCATAGAGACAGTAAGAAGCCACATGGGCCTATCGAGACTGTCCCAGTCAACTAAAATAAAAAACTAATCACCCAAAATGCTCATGCAAAACCTACACAGCACCCTAGGGCTTGCCATATAATCAATAACATACATTGTATACTCGTAGTCTACTAACAAAAGAAAAATAACTATAGCTAAGGTACATGCTAACCATACTACAAGCTTTAATAAGTTTAAGTCATAACATGTAGTTTAATCTTAATAACTAAACTTAAAACCCGTCAATTTAGTTTAGTCAAAATATACTATATGATACCCAAACCATCCAATCCTTTCTTAAATGCTGCAAGCGAGTCACACTCAACCACCTCTGCGGTAAACCATTCCAAAAGTTAACAGCCCTATTACTAAATGAATGTTTTCATATATCAAGATGGCATGCCTTCTTAATTTTCTTATTACGACCCCTGGTCTTCCACCCGCGATCTACAATAAAGAATTTACTGGTATGTATTATCAATAGATGCAAATATTTTGTAGATTTGATTTGTGTGATGTCCCCCCCTGAGAAATCTCCTATCTACAGAAATCATTCCTAAAGTTCTCCTTCAGCCTCTCCTCATAGCCCAAAAATCATTCTTCTTGCCCTACGTTGTACTCTTTCCAGCATATCTATAGCATTTCCTTATAATAAAGAGGCCCAAGCTTGTGCACAGATACTCTAATTTCAACAGCTATTCATACAGTTTTACTATATACTTCCTAGCGCTGAATTGATATTCGATTTTTATACCTAGCACTTATACATCTATATGTTGTAATCCATCATAAGCTTCCAGCATAGTTCTTCAGATGAAGTTCTGAAAATTAAAAGCTAAAAAATGCTCCTTGTGAACGAGACTTTAAAATGAATGACCACTATCGATCAAGAAACCCAAGTCGGAGTCAGAAAGTTCATCAGTTCAGAATCTTTCTGTTAGCGTCTTGTCAGTTGAAGATGAAGAACCAATGATTGCAGGAGATGACCAATCTGCGATCAAACAGAAAGCGAATTAAAAATGACAGACATTCAATAAAAGCTCTTTCAACCCAAAAATCCCATGGAAAAATATGAAGCAAATTATATAAGAATAATGTCATAACGAAAATCAATATAAATTGATGTTAACATTTACTGACGCAACCTTTCTATCCTATAATTTTGCAAGATGGTGCTTACAGAGTTACAACTTTGCCTCACACTCGAGTGAGTGTTGAACGCTTATTTTCGATTTAAATAATAAAATTCGAATAGGCCATCGTTAAAGGAGGAATTGTTTGAAGCAGTTTTATTTTTAAAAACAACAATTTAAATAAAAATTAATTAATATGTTATATTAAATAAGAGGAAATTATTTAAAGGAAGGGAAAGAAAATAAATAATTTATTTTATTTTTAAAAAAAAATGATAGAATAGTTTATGCGTTTATGCACTACACGAGATGGCAGCAATTAAGATTTTATGTTCTTATTTTATAGTAAAATAAACATTTTATAAATTTAGAAATTTTGAATTTGTGAAATATGCGAGCATGAAATATAATAATAACTAATTTACAGAAGCGGTTAAAATTTTAAAAGACTGGATCATTTAATACTTGTGTATTCGCCGGAGCCGGCTACACATCCCTGCATAAAACATACAAGTTTTTTTAGCCTTTTCTTGATTTCCATTATCATTTAATAATGTTTGAATATTCTACTTTAATTTCATAAGTACGATTGCTGCGCTATTTTCGCTCTTCATTAATTTATGTTGTTACTTTATATATCTCCAGCTATTAAATATTATGTCTTTTGAATAAATTTCCCAATACCTTTATAAAATACTTCTACAAGCAATAAAGGTCTCTTTTTTTACTTTCTCTACACGAAGGGAGGTATTTATCCATCCGGGGGTCCAAAAACCTCAGACCTAAGGATGCGGGATTTTGTTTACCCCATAGCACCCCTGAACATGTGTCCGAATGCTTTAGAATGCACCCCATATCTCCGCGGAGCCCACAAGGATTCCCTCCAAGGCACAGAGACAACTCGCCATCCATGCACGCGGTCACCCGAATTCTCGTTCCGTTCGTCATCGCTACCCGGTCACCCCGAGCTGTTCAGATTCCAAATCGCCCGAGACACCGACCCGTCGAAACTGGTCGGGTTCCCAGCCCCAACAGCCAAGCGAATTCAGTATTGACGTACGGGAATCAAACTCATCCGGGACAGCAACCAGAGACGAACAGGATTCCGGGAGAGGCAGCTATGCGCGGAAAGCCCACATCCATGAAAATCTCCCCAAAAAAAACATATTTCGATGCCACAAGGCATGGTATTTTAAGTCTCTTTCAACTACATTTCATAGCTGCACATCAGCACATTTAAATAACTTATTTGTTTTCCTCTCTATTAAGAGTTTTAATCCTCCTCCAGGCCCAAACCTTGCACCTAAGCATGAAGATTTTTAGACTCCTAGCACGAGCTTAGGATTGCTAGCTTTTTTGATCACTTCCATGACCACATCTTTCTACGATGTTAGGTAGCTTTTTTGCGTATGTGTTCAGCTTTCTTCACCACTCCAGTCGCTTCAATAACTAACTATTGGTAAAAATTTCCACCTCCGCCACCCCCAATTCTTCTTATGTCATATTTAGTCTGACATATTTTACTTCCTTTTCTCTCTCATATAATGTTACTCTATTGTCACTGCTTATTCCAATCTCTATTAATATAGCATTTCTCCCTTACTATGTCTGGTCGGTTATGTAGTGTAGCCTATAGCGATGTTGTCTATTGTATGCCGGTCAGTTATTAGATCATGCTTCCTCATTTTCTATATGTGCTGGTTGTGATGCAGTATTTATCGTTTCTGTTCAAATTGATTTTGCATAAGTTTCATATGAATCATATTGCAAATTGTGTTCGTCTATCTGTAATAAACCCCATTCGTAGCAGGTTCCATCCTGTCCCAAAATTATCGTAAACGGTTCTTTTTCCTGCACATCTGCATTTTTCGGATTTATTCCTTCTCTATGTCTTCCTGAGCCAGTTTGTTCTTAGTATGTGATCTGCATGCCGCGTATAGCTGTCTCTCGTCTTCTTTTTTTAGATATCCCCCTGTTAAAAGTTCTACTGTATGTTCCTTATCGATGTAGATCTGGTCCAGTACACTATCCTGAAGTGTTTTCCACATACAAGCTCCTTTCCAAATTGGTGGATATCATTATTTATCTGTTTGCTTGTTATTTGTCTTTCAATTTTTATTTTCGTTCCTACTTCGTTATGTTTCTAAATTCTTCTACCTCAATCCTACTCCTTCCAGGTAACCTTCTGTTTTTGATTTGATGTTGTGGGGGTTCATCATCTCGTGCTCATACACCCATTTCATAAATTTACTTCTCTACTCTCTAAATATTTCTAAACCTATTATTTCTGCTTTATATATATATAAAAATAAATTAAATTTCGTTGTTTTTTTTTTTCTTGTTTTTTTTTTTTTTTTTGTGTCTTTTCTTTTTTTCTTCAAAAGGTTTCTCCCCCCCCCCCATTTCCCGGTTTTTTTTTTGGGGGGGGGGTTCTGTGTTTTTCGTGGGGGAGGGGGCGGGGAACCCCCATTCCTCCTCATTTCTAAGTACATAAATCCTTGGCATGCATTGGTTTTTGTAGATTATTCTTATGGGCAGTGTAAACATTTTTGCTTGTTACGTCTATCCCATTTATCTCGTGTTGGAACCAATCTATTATACCAAAGCTGTATGTGAGGACGGGGACTGCCAGAGTTCTTAAGGCGATAATTTTATTTCTTGGTTTTAATTCTAATTCTAGAATACTTCATTCTTTTTATATATTCTTTTGTTATTTTTTCTTTCATCCTTTTTGACTCTATTTCATCAGACTCTTCAATTCCTAGATATTTGTAAGTATTGCCTTGTTCTAATTCCCGTATTTCCATATCATTTACCCTTATATTACCAGCTTCTGTTCTTCTTCCTTTTTTGAGACTTACAAATGCACACTTATCTAACCCAAATTCCATACATATATCTCTGGAATATCGCTTTACAACCTCTACCTGTTTTCCGATTCCTTTTTATCTGAAATATAACTTTCATCCATATAAAAAAAGGTACTGTTGATATTCTTGCCTTTTCTCTCTCATGAGTAATTCCATATCCATTTCCACAGTTATTTATATGTTGCTTAGGGGATTGAGAGCCAGTCTGAACAACAGCGGGGAAATAGAGTCTCCCTGAAAGATACCTCTTTTTATTTTTATTCCTTCTATTTTTATTTGCCCTTTTTCATTTCATTTTTTATTTGTGTTCCGATTCCTTTTTATTCTGAGAATATAATTTTATGTCATCCATATAAAAAAGGTGTGATATTTTCTTTGCCTTTTTCTCTCTCATTGAGTTAATTCCATATCCATTTTCCAAGTTATTTATTAGTGTGCTTAGGGGATTGAGAGCCAGTCTGAACAACAGCGGGGAAATAGAGTCTCCCTGAAAGATACCTCTTTTTATTTTTATTCCTTCTATTTTTTTCTTCTATCTCTTATATATCTCTTCCGGTCCTTGCTTATCTTTTGTGATCCATACATTTTTCTTCGATACATTAAATTTTGTAAATCTAAATATGATTTCCAATCCACTTATGAAGAACGCTATCATATGTTTTCTTATCGATCCATACCATACTGAGATGTTTCTGCCCTTTTCTACTTTTTCCATTATCATCTTGTTATAATAATTGATCTTTTGTCCCGTGACTTCCTTACTGCATCCTTTTTGTTCTTCATTAATTATGTCGTTTGCTTCTAGTTGTGTTGCTACCCTTTTCGTCATGACTCCAGTAAGTATTTTATATATGGTTGGTAAGCATGTGAATGGGCGGTATTTGCTCGCCAATTCTGTTTCCTTATTTTTTGGAATTAATGTTGTAATTCCACTAGTGAGCCATTCTGGGATTTCTTCTTGTTTTTCTATTAGTTTGTTAAAACTTTCTGTTAGAGGTTTTATTAGTACTTTTAATTTCTTTAACCATACATTATGTACTTGATCTTTCCCTGGTGCTTTCCAACTTCCACTCCTTTTAATAGTACTTTTTACTTCATTTTCTGTAATTCTTCCACCTTCCATTGGTATAATCGCTGTTTTGGGAGTTGTCTACCATTTCTCTTTTCCAATCGGCCTCATTATTAGGATTAACTTCACTTTCATAAATTTTCTTCCAAAATCCCTTAACTTCTTCTTTAGGTGGTGGTTTTTCTACTTTAATCGTATCCTTTCTTAATTCTCTATAAAGTTTTGCCGGGTCCTCTCTAAATATTCTATTCTGTATTTTTTCTTTTTCTGTTTTTTCATATCTGTCTTTTTTTAACCTTTGCAGCTAATATTAGTTTCCTTCTTCTAATTGCATGCACAAGTGGGTCCCCATTTTCCACCCTCTCTCTATATAGTAAATTCTGCACTTTTCTTCTTGTGGTGGTGGCAGTAACTGCTCCATTTTGGAATGCAGACAGCATTGATATTGCTCTCTTTTGTTTCTCTATTCTTATCCATTCTATTTTCCAGGCGTGGTTTTATTTCTCTTGTTTAGTTCTATTTGTCTTACAGTTCCTTAGTTAACTCCTTAATGGTCCCTATGCCTAGCAGTAGCGCAAAATATAAGACCGGTTTATTTCATAAATTACAATTGAGGTGGATATAATTCAGCAGGGAAGCATTTGTTCAGCAATTCCTGTAATTTATTTGCAACCGCTATATTACTTGACCATTATCTTAACCTTTTTTCTATTCCTAGATGTATATTTTCCTCCCTATAATGGGATATTTTGAACAACAATTCTTCATTTTCATCATTGTTATTTGGTTCTTCTTGTGTTGGGTTTTGAATATTACCAATTCTTTCATTTTCTCTTTCATTCATTTATCGTTCCTCATCTGATTTGATTCTACTTCATCAGTCTATAATAGTTTATTTCATTTCACTACTAAGACTACTTTCTCCCGATTCTTGGTCCCCATTTCCCAGGTTCATATACTTTTCATCGTACACTATCATTTCAAATTCTTCTGGTTTCTCTTGTTCCTGTTCTGCATTTTCTTCTATATTACAATTTATTTCTGATAATTTATGTATTTTTTTACTTTTCATTTTCTGCATGCTTCAGCAGTTTCATTTCCTTTTCTTTCCTTTTACTGATTATCTTGTATTGTCTTGGTTTCGTTATTTCTTAATTCTTCTACCATTTAGTTGGTTAATCTAAACTCATTTTCCAAATTTGTAATTCTTCTCTTTTTATTAATTTAATTTTTCATAAGACCTTTCCTTTTTCTTTGCTCTTGTAACCGATTTACTATTTCAATATTCTGAATTGGCTTGTTTTGATTAACCATTTGTTTTCTATTAACTTGATTAAACTTCTCTGAACCGATATTCCATGAAATCATTGAGAGAAGTATTTTTCTTCGAATATTCACTTCCATATTAACAATTTTATCAATCATATTCCGACCCGTATTAAAATCAACTTCCATAAAAATTTCATTCCTTTCGTACGATCCAAATCCATCGTCTTCAACATATATGCATCCCTCAACGATATTCATTCAACTTCTTTTTTAATCTGCTTTTTCTGTTCTTGTCAACAAGCATGTGTCTATTTAAGTTTCCTTTATGATTACATTCATAGCGCACTCAGAACATTTAAAAAACTTATATTCGATGAGCACAAATCATGTGTGTTGTTAAGTTATTCTCGATACATTCATGGCTGCACTCAGAACATTTAAATAACTTTAATTTCGGATGCACAAGCTGTGTCTTGAAGTTTCCTTTATGATACATTCAAGCTGCACTCAAGAACATTTAAATAACTTATTTTTTTTTTTTTTTTTTTTTTTTTTTTAAACTCCTTATAAGGGTATATATATTTTCTTTATGGTTGTTCGGGATCAAACCTTGATCCTAAGAACAACCCTCATAATTTCCCTTCTTCGGTGTCTCATCGATACCCCCAGCACAGTTCTTAGTATGCTTAAACTCTTCTTGATTACTGTCATACTCATCTCCATGTTGATACCTTTACCGGGAGTCTCTCGAGTTGTTTTTCTAGGCTCTTTTTTATTGTTCCCGAAGCACCCACAATCACTGGAACCTATTTCAATTATATCTATATCCCACAATCTCCTTAGTTCGTATTTTAGCCTTTGATTCAGTTCTTTTTCCAATTCGTAAGCCGAGACTCTTCCATCCCACGGTGACTCCGACCTCTATAATCCAGTCAGTTTATTTTCATTTTTGTATAGATGACTATATCTTAGGTTTCGTTATGAGTACTTGTCGTCGGTTGTATGTCTCGATAATCATATAGTATTTTAAGACTCTGTTGTTTTCTCACTCGGTATATTGTTGGGTATGTTCCCACTGGTTAACTGTATTACTTCTATTTCAAATTTCTGCATATCTATAGTGGATCAGTTCGGCAAAATGTGTTCTGTCTTTCTGTGTATGTTTCCCTTCTCCAGCAAAAAAACCTTACACTCAGATAGATGGACATTACTATTCCGACCCTCCACTGGCCACATTTCGGCATTCGTCCGTTATGTTTTTGCTCCCTTCTTCGATGTTGTTTTTTTTTAGAACCAGTTGGCGTCAAAGACTGAGCCTGATCTACTGTGAAAATGGGGCTGCTAGGATGGTTCTTTCATCTCACTTTTAGCCACCTTTTACATTTTACTACATTTGGATTTGACGTGTCACAGTGAAGGCTTCATCCAGTTATATTTTTATGTGTTGGCAAAATGTTGATTTTGTTCCATTGTTCGTAGAAGATTTTTGCACTTCTTCTCTCTCTCTTTGATCATAGTATCTTTAGCATTCTTTATTTCTCTCTCCAAACTTCATGCTTCTGCCTCTCACAAATCTCACATTCATTAGATTAATCAATTCATTTTTTTTATAATTGAATTTTGTAGAAGGTTCAAGTTTTCATGTTCATGCACCCATCCAATGAAGGCTTCCATCATTGCCCTTCAACTAACAAAATTTTCCCATATTCCTATTATTTCAATTGATATATTATACTATGGTTAGTACTCCCATTCCTCCCTTTTTCTGGATACATG
>JABUQX010011238.1:17500-23311 GCA_015478945.1 Trachelipus rathkii | reverse complement strand
ATCAATTATTATATTACGAAAAGGTGTTAATACGTAATTTTAATAATTTTTAAAAGGTGATATTTTTGTGAAATCAATTTTGTATTTATTTTAATTTATAATAAAGTGTAGAGGTAATTAATCGAGGTCTGTGTAATTATGTAAAAAATCTCAGGTTTCTTAAGGTTACGATATTCACCAGGTATTTTTGTCTCACATGTAATGATATAGTAAGTGGTATATTTTCGTTTTATGTTTTTAATATTTTTCAAAGAGTAAATACAATATTCAATTAAATATTTAAAGGTTAAATAGATATTTATAATATTTATTTTCTAATCATTATCTAATATCTTCAATATTATATAGTGATTGGAAAGTCTTGCATGTTAGTAATCAATCAGCTGTTCTTTTGTACTATAAATTTGGATGGTTTTTGTTTTGTTGTTTTTTTTTTTTGGTTCTTGTATATTATATTTTTTGGTTTACTAAGCAGTGATGCTTTCGTATATCTGAGGTTTATAATAAATAGGGATGTTTATCTTTGTTCTGTAAATTTATTAAAATAAATATTTTTAATAATATTAATTTATTTATTTATTTATTTATTATTTTTTCTAACAATAATATTTGGGTTTTCAATATTTTAATATTTTAATATATAATATTTTTAATATTGGACAATATTTTTATGGTGTGTAATATATATATTTTTAATTATATATATATATATATATATATATATATATATATATATATATATATATATATATATATATATATATATATATATATATATATATATATATATATATATATATATTCTTGTTGTGTCAATTATACACGAAGCAATATTTCTATTCTATTTTATCAATTTTAATGGTAAATTTATTTAATGCTAATTTGCCCGCTAAAAAAAGAACCCATCGCAAAGTTGGCACTTTCATCTTGGTCATAGAAGATTGTTTGGTAAGTTCGTGCTAAGCACAAGAGTATTCAGGGTCCTTCAGATCCATTTTCAATTTATATGATTAAGAGGTTATTGTCAATTCGGTTGCGTAAACTACAGGTGCAAGTGACATCGACTGGGGGCCTGTCTGCCATCGTTTTTCAGCTCAAAGTTTCATAGTAAGTGTCGGTGTTATTTTCACGCATCACATTTATATGGGAGCCTGCTGTCCGGGATTAGTGTTCAGGGTGGTTTAGTATTCAAGTTTACCGTTATTTATCCAGGCATTTGTAGTGCAGAAAGGCACTGTATAACGTAAAGCGTTGTTTATGTTCCAAGATATTTGTTTATTTTTAATAGAGCTTTTAGAGTAACGTTAATGCGTACATTTGTTTTCGCCGAAGAAAACGGTTGCATTTGAATATTTGTAACTTTTGTTTCAATAGTATATTGCTATTTAAACGTTTTTTATTGCTTTTAATTGACACAAGTATATATATATATATATATATATATATATATATATATATATATATATATATATATATATATATATATATATATATATATATATATATATACTATATAGAATTATATTTATATTCAGTATATATATATATATATATATATATATATATATATATATATATATATATATATATATATATAATAATAATATATATATATATATATATATATATATATATATATATATATATATATATATATATTAAAATAAAGTTTTTATAAGTAAGTAAGTTTTATATTTAAATATATATATATATATATATATATATATATATATATATATATATATATATATAAATACTATATACTATATATATTTATATATATATATATATATATATATATATATATATATATATATATATATATATATATATATATATATATAATATATATATATATATATATATATATATATATATATATAACTATAAATATATATATATTTATATATATATATATATATATATATATATATGTAATATATATATAATATAATAATATATATATATATATATATATATATATATATATATAAATAATATAATATATATACTCTTTATATATATATATATAATATATATATATAATATATATAATATATATATATATATATATATATATATATATATATATATATATACTATATATATATATATATATATATATACTATATAAGATATCTATATATATATATATATATATATATATATATATATATATATATATATTTACTGGACATAAATAAATAATTCTATAAATTATCTTCCTCAACGGAAAGCTGCCGTAAAAGTATAGAATCAGCTTCCAGTTGAGGATGCGTCTAACTATGACGTCCTCAAGCAAGCCTTGTTAGTACGCTACCACTTGACCGAGAGCGGGTACTGCTTTAAGTTTAAATATATTAAGTATATATGAATAAGATATTGGAAGCCTTGAAGAAATGGATCACAGCGGCAGATGTTAAAGAAACTGTTGAGGAGTTATTGAAATTTTTCACAATAGATAAATATATGAGGACTGTACCAAAAGAACTAGCCACATTTTTGAAAGAGAAAAATGAAAGAGAAATGACAGAAATTATTGTAAGTTCAGAAAATTTCTTACAAGCCCATAAGATTAGTTTAGTGCCCCGTAACAGTCACCAGAGTAATTTTAGAAGCAGACCAGGAAATAGCTATCACAGATTCACAGAAGGAAAGTCCACAAACCAAAATACGTCACTCCAAAGGAATAATGGGGCGGCAAATGTTGCCAGGAGCAACGACAGTAGAAGGGAAAATCGTAGAAGCTCAAGCGAGCCAAGGGGCGTTGTGACATGCTACAAGTGTCAGCGCCGAGGACACATTGCAAGAGATTGCCGAGGTTCACCCTACAACAGTAGCAGTAGAAATTTTAATACATTCCAGAATCGAAAAAGAGAGGAAGTGAAGAACACAGTGGCGTCCGCAGATATTTCTGCCGAGGATAAAACCCTGTTAGTAACAGGTGAAGAGACACAGCAGTCTGAAGATGATTTATGTATGGTAGGAGGGACCGATGAGTTTTCCCATCATCTACCAGTGGTCGATGGAATAGCAAATGGCTTTCGTGTCCGAGTTCTCAGGGATACGGGATGTAACGGAATTGTGCTCCGTAAAAAGTTTGTTCCTGAAGGAAATTATACAGGAGAGTTTAAGAAGATGCGACTACTAGATAACACTGTTAAGCGGGTTCCACTGGCGAACGTGATATTGGATACTCCGTATTACGTGGGGAAGGCAACGGCTGTCGTTATGCCAGACGTTGTCTATGACTTAATACTGGGCAATGTTGAAGGAGCCTTACCTCCTTTTGAACCTAATGATAAGTGGGAAGAGACTAAGTGTCTGTGTCCTTGCGCAAAGCAAGATGAAGGAACTCCGAAGAGTTCGTTATCCATTATCATTGAGAAGGTTGAAGAAAATATGTGTGGAATTACTTGCCAGGCGCAATGCCACCCAGGAAAGTCACCATGAAGAAGAGGGTCAAGTGGAAGATGCAGAAGTACCCATGTTGAAGTCATCAAGTGATCGAGGTGTTATCATGGTCGTATCAGAAGATGTACCTCCTACTGAAGAATTTAGCACATCCCAACAAACTGAGAATGTAAATGCCTTCAAAGACCTCATTATTCAAACAGTAGAAGATACGGAAGTATCCAAAGGGTCAGAATCCGAAGGAACGGAAAGTGCCCTTAATGTAAATATTGCTGCACCAGCAGAAGTATCAGCCGCAGAAGGCGGAGCGATACAGGATCTCATACGAGATCGTACAGAATTCAAAGACAGACAGAAACAGGATGTTTCATTGCAGAAAATTTGGCGTTCAGTTGAGAAGAATGAAAGAAAGTACTTGGTAATTAATGATTTGTTATTTAAGAGGATTCTAGAGAACCAAGTCGAACGCAATGTTTTGGTCGTCCCGAAAGATTACAGAAATCGAGTATTGAGCATAGCTCATGATGAAATTTTCGGAGGTCACCAAGGTGTCAAGAAAACCATGGGCAAAATAACTCAGCAATTTTATTGGCCAAATATCTACCAAGACGTCACAAAGTACTGCTACTCTTGTGATATTTTTCAGGACTTGCTCAAAGGGGAGAGTGGCCAAGGTACCATTGTGCTCAATGCCTATTATAGAGGTACCGTTCCAGAGGGTGGTTATTGACCTGATCGGACCTATAATACCGCCGTCGTCCGAAGGTCACCAGTACGTTCTCACACTGGTAGATACAGCCACCAGGTATCCTGAAGCGATACCTCTCAGAGCATCTCGGCCAGAAGGTCGAGAAGAGCAGTTAGGGCATTTTATGCACACCTGGATACCAAAGGAAATCGTCAAGTGTAATGGCGACAGTTCATTCTATTATGAAAGATGTAGCTAAAAATATATTACAACATAAGACATATTCATCCAGTATATACCATCCATATGACTAAGCCTCACTGAGAAGTCAATGGACCCTGAAGATGATATTAAACTATGGGCATGAACAAGTGCAGCAAGATGCACAAATTATAGAGCCGCTGTTGTTCGCGTATAGGGAAAGCGCCTCTGGAATCTACGGGTTTTTTCTTTTGAATTACTTACGGTTCGACGGGTAAGCGGGACCTATGCAGATCCTGCACGAATATGGAGCTGGTGATATTTATCGGAGGAGGCCAGATCTACGAATATATACGTCTTTGACATACAAAACGACTAACGAAACATTGAAACCGGTGCGTGAGGAATTCTCTAAACCGCAAACAAACAGAAACGATATTATGACAGAAGACTAAAAACGAAAATTGAAGACCAGAGATTTGTACTAGTCCTTATTCCACATATCTCATACTTAAAATGCTGTATGAGTGGAGGTCCTTATGAAGTTTTTAAACGTATGGAGCAGGATAATTACAAATAGGAGGAGAAGTTCACTAAGACTTATCACAAAATCTGTTGAAAAAGTACCTACAAGAGAAGAAAGTGAAGCGGATAAACGAGGAATAGGATAAACAATCAACAAATGTCGGGAGCCATCTTCTTACTCATAGAAGCCTTAAGCGAGGAAATACTCCTACCTTGTAAAACACATCACCGAAAGAGAAAAGAAAGATATAAAAGATGTTAAGATCCCAGTGATGAAATCACGGAAGAAATGAAAAAAATATCAATGAAGATTTTACAGTCGCATAAGGATATCTTTGCGGAATTATCCGGGAACAGCGTCCACGACTACCATACGATAGACCTGATGATTGAGAATCCCTATCGCATAAATCAACACATTGCCGTATACAACACGTACTGGAAATTAAAGAAGGAGATAGAAAAATGTTAGAAATGGATTATAGTTAACATGACGTCACATACTCAGGCCGTTAGTTGTTGTTTAGAAAAAGGACGGCACAACGGTGTCTGTGGACTATCATGCCAAACAGTAATAATATTGACCCAGAGCCGGATGGCAACTGTACAGTCGCTATTCACCATGTTTGCTCAGACAAGTTCATTTGCTTTTAGAAATTAAATTTGGCGAAAGGTACTGGCAAGTGCCAATAAGGCCAGAAGACGCGTTTAAGGACAGGTTTTTTACTGAAGAAATTAGGCCTACCATTATGTGAAGTTCCGTTCGATGGGATGCTGGTGTGACGATTGGTCAGAGAGGATGAGGGGATATTAGACGGTATCAACGACGTTGACTTCTGATATTGACGATTTATTATTAACATTCAAGGACCTACACATCATTATGGCACAATATGAAATGTACTTTCAAAGTTGCAAAGTGAGGGATACACGATAGACGGTCTAATGGGAATTTGCCAGCGTCAAGTTAGATTCTAGGCACC
>JABUQX010011238.1:0-10000 GCA_015478945.1 Trachelipus rathkii | reverse complement strand
ATTTTTCGGTTTAGTGCTTTTTATTTGCGTGCACATATAGATTGATATTTACATTACTTTACCCGATAGTTTAAGTGGTTAGTTGATACTGGATCACACTTATTATGGGCTGTACTGCGTCACCTATATTTTTTTGCTTCTAACAGCTTTTATCGAATATTATATTATAATAGAAATTACAAAAAAAACAAAAAAAAAAACAATCGCTATGATAAAGTTCGAGTCCCAAGGTGTTGTTTTTTTTTTATAGAGGGATCTTTGTTTTTTCCTGCTATTGATATTATAAAAAATATATTTTAATTAGATATCTTTTTTAAAATATATATTATATTGTAGTGTAATAGTATAGATATAATAGAACTACTTGCCAATATTCATTCAACTACATATCACTGGAAATATATTTCTCATATTATTTGGAAAGGAGGAGTATGAGAGATATACCGCGGCCGCGGCCAGCTAGAGAGGAATATTGGGTATATATAAATATTGAACTTGGTAAATTATTTACTTTAATAGTTTTATTTATTCATGGATTATTTTTTCATTATTTTTTTAATAATATTTATTATTTATTTATGTATTATTATAACCTTTAAAAACAGCATATATTATAAATTTAAAATATTTGCAACCTAAAAAATATGCATAATATTCTTTTTATCCAAATATTTATATTAATTGAATATTTCTTTCCGTTCATTCTTTAGAGATTGCCTCTCATTGAATTTCATGAGCCGAAAATATATCGAATAGATAGATAACAGCGATAACTAATCGTATTAAGTAGATACTAGATAATAATATACAGATCTAATTAATATAGTATAGTTGAATAGATGAATATATATTTGAATAATAATAATGGAATATATATATGAATGTGAATATAAGTAATAATAAAATAATAATAGTAATAATAATTATAATAATAATATAATGATTAATAATAATACTAATACTACTATATAATAATGAATATAATAATATAAATTAATAAAATAAATAATATATAGGATAATAATATAATAATTAATAATAATGAATTATAATTATATAGAGAATAATAATAGATATAATAATAATATGATTAATAATGCATATAATAAATAATAATAATAATATAATAATAATAATAATACATATAAAATAGTAATAATACTAATTATTAATATATATGAATAATAAATAAAATAATATAATATAATAATAATATAATAATAACTAATAATAATAATATATACTAATAATAATAATAAGTATAAATTATAATCATAATAATGCATATAATAATAATAATAATAATCAATAATAATAATATTAAATAATAATAATAATAGTAATAATAAAATAATGAATATAATCATATAATAAGATATAATAATAATAATATAGATATAATAATAATATAATATAATAATAATAATAGATATCATAGATTTATAATAATTCCATAAAATTGAATTATCTTGGACTTTTACTATCTCAATTGCCTTCAAATTGATATAATAATAATATAATATTATTGTTAAATATTAATAATTTATTATTATTAATTATAATAATTATAAATTAATAATAAGTCATAATTAGTATCTATAATTAATAATTATATAACTAATATATATAAATAATTTCAGTCTCAATAATATACAAAAAAATACGAGTACATCAAATATTATTTCTTTGTCTGTTTATCGTAAAGATTTTCAATACTAATAACTATCATACTTATATAGTAATAAGGAATAATAATAAGTAAATTTAAAAGATAATGATAATGAATAATGAATAATGGATATGATGAAACCAACTATGATGAATGAATTCATGATATTATAGATAATGATAACTGGATTTGAATTAACTGATTACGATAATGAATTATAAAGGAATTATATATCTCAACTCAATTCAGAATAATATCAATACAAATAATATTATTTCAATTGCATTATAATTTAAAGGAATATTAATGACTTAATAAATGAATAATAATATAATAATTAATTCTAATGAGAAATTTACAAGTGGTTGACTCCGTTAATATTAAGGTAGGTTAATTTAGTGTTACAAGTTTTGGTTAGATAAGGTTAGGTTAGGTTAGGTTAGGTTAGGCTAAGTAGGTTAGTTAGGGTAAGCAAAGATTGTATAGGGATGTTAATTTAGGCTATATCTATTAAAATAGGGATCGATACTCAGGCTTATGTATTGATTCGCTCTCTTGGAGTCAACTGCTTATTTAAATTAGCCAATAATAATAATTATAATTTAACTTAATAATAATAATATTAAAATAATCTATTAATTTTATAATTTTGAATATAAATCTATCAGGAACATAATTATTATCTCATATAATAATAATGTCATATAATACATAATATATATAATTATATTTGCCTATAATCATCATATAAATAATTACTAATATACTAAATAATATAATAATTATATAATTACATATAATAAATAATTAATAGATGAATAATATATAATATATAATGGACGCATACACCATATTGAAGTGATGATTAATATAGCATATGTTCTTCAAACATACATAACTATTAATAATATTACTAAAAGTATTATCATTATTAGTAGCAACACATTCGCCGGTCGCAGATGTAATAAATTAATCACTAGCTTTAAAGGCGTGATTGATATCGTTAGATACCATCATCAAATATTGAATTTAGTCGATAAGATATTCGAATTCACGCAAGTCTTTAAATAGGTATCTACCTTTAGCGTAGCCTTTCTAATTAAGGGACGATTACGCTCCTGTAAAATAAAGAGGGTAGTACAAAAAGTTTGGAAGAAGTCCGCATTCTATTTGCCATGTTCTCAAAACCTTTTAAAGATACTTTCTCTTGGCAAGCCAATCATGGAATGAAGGTAATATTAAGGGAAGAGTGAAAGAGGGGGAGAGAAAAAAGAAAGAGAAGAGAAACATCACGAGACGAAAAGCATATACACTAGAGAGACATAGAGGAGATATAGCAGAGAGACACAGAGTAGATAGAAGAGTTCGAGAGACGAGAGGAAGAGAGAGAGAGAGGAGAGAGAAGAGAGGTAGAGAGAGAATGAGAGGAGAGAGACGAGAGAGAGAGAGAGAGTAAGCACGAGTAGAGAGAAGAGAGAGCAGAGAGAGAACATCTGTCAGTGTCCCAAGGCCCCTTTTTCAATATACCTCTCTCCAGTCCTAGCGACCCAGCGCTGTCTCTCAGTTTTTCATATCACTCTCTGAAGTAGTATAGACCGATATCGCGCTTTTTTACATTAATTTTAGTCTTATATTTTATATCTGTTTGGTTCTATCTGTTTTCGTGTGCAGATTCAACGATTGGAAATGTTTCCTTCACTGGATTAAGTAATTTTTCAGTAGATTTATCTTCTTAGATACTGATTAATGATTATTTGTGTTTAGCAATGTTTTTATATATAATGTATCTCTTATGAATATTATTTATCCATGACCTCTGTATATAACTAGTCAGCCTCAACAGTTATAAATAACTATATTAGGCAGAATTATCGATGTAGCTATGAGATTTTAGTATATATTTGAGTTATTCATTGTCTGCAATCAAGTTGACAGTTTCTGCAGTCGGTGTCCTTTTCGACAACTTTCATTCATGAAAAAACAATTTTTTGGGTCATTTCGAATCCTAGGAGCCACTGCAATGGTCAGTCTTTTTTTTTGCATTTTGTGGTCGTGTGATAGAGCTTGGCTGCTTCTTTTGGATTATTATCGCGCGCGGTCGAATGCACAGGTTGCGCACCGTGCTGTTGGTCATGATAGAGATGAGTAGTATTGGTTAATACATATTAGTAGGTATTATAGTAAGTACTATCTATAGTGATACAGTATATTACTATGCGATCCGCATTATAGTGGCTTGATCGCTCTCGTTAATTTGGGTTAGGTTAATCTAAGGTTAAGTTTGGTTAGGTTAGGTACGTTAGGATTAGGTTACGGGTTTAGTTGTTGCATAGTTAGGTAGTGGGCTCATCTCTACATTGATGGATGATAAAGAATGATCTATAGAGGCATTATGTATCGGCTATAGAATAAGTGTGTACCTCTCTACGTGCCTATATGAGTAATATATTATATATCTGATTACTTCTAATATTATATTTATATATATAGTAGTATAGTAGTATTATATAGGTATATAGATATATCGTATATCGTTCGCTTTACTACTATAGTATTAGTACTCTACTAGTTATACTAACTATATCTCCTATATGTATAGTACTATATACCTATTATTCTTTTTTTACAGTTATCACCAACCGCTCAGGGCAAGCCCTATTTCAATTACTGCAAGACTCGCAGACCATTAAAGGAACGGTCCATCAGGGCTTCTAAAGTGAGGGAGATTAAATGAGTATAGAGAAACAACAGACAGATGCTGCGAAGAATGAATTCCACAGGAAGCAAGTTGGCAGGAAGAGTAAATGAGGCACTGCTCGCGAACTAGTCTGGAGTTGCTAATATCATCACATAAACTCTATTGTGCGTACGCCAGCCCCCTTAGTACTGGCGAAGGCGCGTTACTTAAAGGGGGCGGCCCGCGAGTGGAAGCTCCCTCGAGCACGTTCTTCCGCTACGGTAACCTAATAGGAAAAAGATTAAGCCACCTACACATCGCGCCCGGCAAAGATCGAGGGTCAAGTGAACTAGTAAGATAACAGGACAGTTTATAAGTCTTTTAAGCCTTGTGACTTCAGACTTATTCCATATAAGCCTGGGTGAAACCTACGCCCCCCCAGAGTATCGAGAGCTAGTAACTCCCAGACAGGGCGGATAAACCCTGTGTATACTGACGTAGAACTGGTGAGGAGGAAAGACAGGTCACGAAGCGTCAAATCAGGAACTCGCCAGTTGTTCTTTAGAGGCGCCTACGGCACCATTGTGATGGTGAGGTTTGCCAAGACATTTTTTTTGTTTATGTTCAAGCAAGATGTTTATATTGTCGACAGGGAGAGAGCGAGGAGATACTCGTCGAGAAGAGATAGGAAGGTAGAAAAGGCTGTCTTAGCGAGGGAGATTGTAGAAGTTGGGTTTTAAAACGAGTTAAAATTATTTATCAAGGTTGCGACGACCCACCCGGAAATCTATCCAGATCAGCGAGAATGGAATCGGAAGATTAAGACGAGAGGCAATTTCTAGAAGTGAAAAGAAGGAGCAGAATTGAAAATGAGTTGAAGATGGGGTGCGAGTAATACGCATATGAGTGGCACTACGAGTTAGATGTACAGACGCGAAGATCATTAATGAAAAGCAAGGATAAAGTTAGAGATAAGACAGAACCCTGGGAACACCACTATTGCAGAAAATGGAAGAAGAAGTCGCCCCATCAACCACAACCGATATTGATCGTTTTGAAAGAAAGCTAGAGCTCAGTATAGTGAAGCAAAGAGAAGGAGGAAATCCAAAGTAAGGGGCTTGGAGAGCAAGTGACGCGTGCCATACTCCGTCAAATGCTTTGGATATGTCAACGCGGCCACACGCAAGTCTCCCGTAATTCCTGAGGGTGAAACGAATAAATCTGTGGATGGGAAAAGTATTATTCACCAGTAAGAACGCTCTGGAGCGCCGAAATCGTACTGGCGAATTCGGAAGAGAAAGGGATGAAGATTCAGAATTTGGTGCTAAGAAATGAGAGTTGAGAGCGGTTTCAAAGATCTTAGGATTAGAATCACGGTTAGAACTACTAGGGTGATAGTTAGAAGGCTCAGAGCGGCTTCTTTTTTCGAATAGGTTTGGACGATATGCGCGCTTCCCAACACTGAGGGATAAGTGCTAGTATTGAGGCATAGAGAATATAGTTTAGCGAGAGGGAGGGGCAAGCAGGAAGCACACTCCCTCAAACTTCGGGGAGGATGCATCCGGGCCACCGCCGCCTTCTAACGTTCATCGATTTCAGGAGCCCATGCACACCGATGAAATGTAATCAGAAGCAAAGGCAAAGGCATATGATACACCTGAGCGGAAGGAGGAGGAAGAGGAATGCCAGAGAATCATCCAGGGTTGAGTTAGAGGAAAATAGGAGCCCGAAGAGATTGGCCTTGTCAGAAGGAGAGTTAGCACAGAACCGTCGATCGAATAAAGAGGAGGATAGGTAGATTTACAGGAAGTTGTTGGAGAATGTTTTGGCAGAGGCAGAAAGATTATCATAAGGCAGGAACAGGAGGTTAGCGCCACTTTCGTTTGAATGAAGTCCGCTTTGCTCAGTCGGGAGAAAAGCGTTTTATTTTTTCTAGCTAGAATGAAAATTAAGCGAGAGTGATAGGAGAACGAGAATTTTTTCCACCTCCGATATACGTTTTGTCTCTAGCCTGAATGGCGCAGAGAGCAATTACGATCGAACCATGGATTAGTGAGGAGAGAAATGATTATCTTGAATCAAAGGAATGAACCTGCTCATCATCAACGATTACTAGCTCCACCTTGTCGCAGAAGCCGAAGGGTCACCAGAGGAAAAGCAGTCATTTCCCAATTATAATTAGCGTAGAAGCAGCAGCGCAAAGCCCCCAAATCGACCCGATCAAAGTGCCAGAAAGAACGTACAGGGCAGGATGGAGCTTTGGAGAGAAAGTAGTTAAAATTAAGTATATCTATATATTTATAGGTAATTACGTTATTATATAGTAGGGTAATTATATATTTTATTTAGTATTTAGGTATAATTTATAGATATTTAATTATTGACTCTGTAGTTATATAATGTATAGTATCTGTATTATATTATATATATATTTTTATATTATGTGTATTATAGATTAGTATCTGAAGGTGTATTTAGGTGTATATTTCTAGGTGAGTATAGTTGTATAGTCTTATAGTAGTATATATATATATAGGTTGATTACATATATTTATTATTATTTATTGTTTTTTATATGATAAGATCTGTTAAATGCTTGCATAATATCGCAACTAGTGAATTCTTTGTCGAATGTAGAACATTAATTGAGAGGTAAAGATTATACTGCCTTCTCCGGGTATTCGACACCTGCAATAGTTTGCGACTGCGAGGACTAATATACCCGGTGCGGATTTATAGCGATTTGAGTCCCACTGCCTCTCGCAACCCAAAAAAAGTTTTGGATTCAATAACAATTATAAAGCAACCGAGCCCCTTCAAGGCGATATCACCAGTTGTCCAGCCTGTCCTATCTCTCGTTCTTTATATTGGACAGGCTGGACACATAATTGCATTAATAGATCGCAATTATACAAGATGTTAAAGAAAGACAACATATAATGAGAAGGTAAGAATTAACTGCCTTCTCCGGATTGAACCACCGCCATGTGCGACTGAGGAGCAATATACCCGGTGCGATAACGACTAACTGAGCATCTCGGCAACTCTCAAACAGTTGGATTCAATGATACATTATAGAACGCACGAGCTCCTTCATGCGTCCGATCGATGATTGCGATAGCGACTATGCGCGCGACTATACAAACGTAGATATATGGACGTGACCTTGCTCTCGTGTCTTTTATAATTGTAGATGTTGGAAATTGCATAATAATGCGACAACATTATTATAAGATGTTAAGAAAGAATAAACATAATAATGAGAAGCGTTCAAGTGATTAAGCTGCCTTTTCCCGCGCCTTTTTACTCCCCGGCCTCCGCGCAGGGGGGAAGGAAAAATTTGACCCCACCGCCATGTTGCGTCTGACTTGTAAGGACAATGATACCCGATGCGGATTACGATTGTAGCCAGTCCTTCAACCAAAAGAGTTGGATCAAGTACATATAAAGGCAACCGGAGCCTCCCTTCAATAGTCGACATCTACCAAGGTGGTGTGTTCCCGTAGCTGGTTCCTATCTCGCGTTCGTTTCGTTTATATTGTTGATGCTTGCAAATTGCATAAGTATTCGCAATTATATAGTTGTTAAAGAAAGAAAATCATATATGAGAAGGTAAGAATTAGACTGGGTCTCTCGGGATTGAACCACCGCGATGTGCTGTACTTGGAGGACAATACACCGCAGGTGCGAATATTGGTCCGGCAGGATGTCCCCATCCTCCACCAAGAAAGAGTTTAGGATTTCAAGCACAATTAAATAGGAATAAGCAACCGCAGCTGTCATCCTCTTCAAGGCGACATCACAGTTAAGGTTGGTCCAGCCTGTCTACTCTCTCGTTCTTTATATTGTAGATGTATAAATATTCATTAAATAATTATCTATATTAGATAAGATGTTAAAAGAAAGAACATATAATTAGGTAGAAGGTATAAGGATTAACTGCCTTCGTCAGGCGGGATTGAAACCACACCGGCCATGTTTGCGCTACTGAGGACAATATGACCCGGTGCGATACGAATGTGAGTCAGTGCCTCAACCGTGCAAAAAGTTGGATTCCGAACATACAGTTATAACAGGCACCGAGCTCGCCGTTCAAAGGCGACATCACCAGGTGTCCAGCCTGTCCTTCTCTCGTTCTTTTTATTTGTAGATGTTAATTATTGCATTTAATTATCGCAATTATTATTCAAAGATTGTTTTAAGAAAGAACGATTTTTCAGAAGGTAAAGAATTAACTTGCTTCTCTGGGATTGAACCACCGCCATGTGCGACTGAGGACAATTACAGCCCGGTGCGATACGTATTGAGCCATCCTTCCCACCCAAAAGTATTATACATTGCGAATTCTATTGAATGCATTGCTTTAATCACTCTAGCAATATAAAGATGGTGAGAGAGGTAGGCAGGCCTGGTACACCTGGTGATGTCCGCTTGACGGGCAGCTCGTTGCTTTAAGTACATTGTATCTTGAATCCATACTTTTTTGGGCTGTAGAGGTATGGCTCATCGTATGCGCATCGGGTATTCATTGTCCTCAGTCGCAACATGGCTGGTGGTCTCAGTCGGGAGTAATGGCAGTTTATCTCTTACTTTCTCATTCTACTGTTCTTCTTTAACAGTCGTATAGTAATTTACGCGATTATATTGATGCTATATTAACCATGCTACTAAAGAACGCACGCGATCGGACAGGCTCGGACACGTGGTGATGTCCCACTTTGAAGGGAGCTCGTTGCTTATAATTGTTTTTGAATCCAACTTTTTTGGTGGAGGATGGCTCAAATTCTTGTATCGCACCGGTTCTCTTGTGAGTTTGCGGCTGAACCAGATGGCGGATGGGACAGTCCCTGATGGGCCCATTTAAATTCTTTACTCTTCTAATAATCTTATGGTTACTTTTCTTTACGAATATATTGGCAAGTATGAAGTGAAAGGTATTTATAGGATATTTTAATTTCGGAAAAAAACATTTAGATATATATTAGTAAATTAACGTACGTATTTATTATATATTATTATATCTATATATGCTGTAGTATTCTTATTAAGTCCCTATGTTTCATATTAATAATATAAAGTTATCGAAACGGTAATTTTAAGTAGAATATATTATTTCACATTTATTATTTAACTCTGAGTATATTGAAATGTTTGAATTTATATATACTATACGTATATATACTTAGTTACTTGAATGCTTAACTTATATAATTAGCTAGATATATATAGCACTGAGTTAGACTTTATGTTACTGGTGTATTATAATATATATATACGTTAGTAATAGGGTATTAATATATACTATATATATTATATATTAAGGGTATGAGATATTCATATGTTTATATTATATAATTTAGTTCGTATTAATATATTATCTATATATAGCTATAATATGCTATAATGATTTTTCATAAGAGTTATTTTCGAAAAAGTAATTATTCTTTTTAACTTATTTATAAATTAATGAATAATTATATTTTTCAAATCGATCAAGAGAAGAACTAAATAATTTGTCAATGCTTCAGGGGTTTTTGAAACCATGGTTGACGGTGCCGTGTGTAATTACATTATCGCCAGTGGTAATTAAATACTCATGTCTAAGTATGTATTGGTTATATGTATGATAGGTTATTAATGGTTATAACAAATCT
>JABUQX010011237.1:17500-25869 GCA_015478945.1 Trachelipus rathkii | reverse complement strand
TATATTGTGAATAAAATAAAAAAAACCACTTGTAAAAAAACAACAAAAGAACTATGTATAGTTTGTAACAAAAAGAAAACAACTATGTAATTAAAATAAACCATGGTTTATTTTTCACATTTAGTGTGTATAATACTATAATCATAGTATAATACATATATAATATTATATTATTTATTTATTTATATTATATATTTATTGAGTAGGTATTTAATTCAAATATTTTATTAGCTATATTTGCAAGTTAGAATTAAGGGATGATTTATATTTAGTCGTGATAAGTAATACTATATATATATATATTATATAAGACGTGCAGGCTTATAATTATATAAATATACCACTAAATATATATATTATAATTTTATAATAAATTAATATAGTGCATATATCAATATATATAGTAAAATCCTATATTTGATATATTATAGATATATATCAGCTATATACTATAATATCTATCTAAGCATATTTAGACTACTACTGGATATATATAGCTCATAATACTAATTTGCACCTACTAATGGTCGCATGTGACTATATAATATATCGTAGTTATATATATCTAATATATACGATTATTATTCTGTCACACTATGCCTTGTATAGTAAAATCATAATATACTATAGCTTTATATATATAGTAAGTATTACTTCGCGTAGGTAATATATAAATCCGTATCTTAGTATATTATATATATAATATATACCAGTATTATAGTACAATCACATTTTGTGATGAGTAGCCTAGAAGTGCGTCTTATGTAATTCTATCATCTGTTAGCATGGCATAGCTCCTAATTCCATCATAGAATATACCCTGAGTCAGGTGTCTAACTTCAGGAATCCTCTTCAAACGCCACTGTGGTTTGCCCATGGATTTATTAATGGCATTCTTGGCATACCTACCGATGGTTTAGTACCCGCCCCCCCACTTTTTCTAATGCCTCTATGCATGGTTATAATTTTTTCGTATGTCCTGGAATATACCTCAAATATAGGTTTAGCATGTAGGTATACTACACGTCTTTCGTGGCACAATATAGAATACTTTTCACCAAAAAGCACTAATATTTCGTGAAAAATCGATTCACAATATGGTTTTCTAATGCACTCATCTAATCACATCTTACATGGTTTTGTTTTCAGACAGGATAATGAAACCGTGGCCCTACCCCTCTTTATCTGTCAAGCACTACACTACAAAACATTTTTTATTCTGCTGGAGCTTACAGAGCGAGCTTTGAGAGTGTGTAGTATGTTTTTGAGGTTGCAGAGGATAATCCCGATTCCCCGCTATTTGGTTGGGTGGATACGCTTATGATCAAGCCGCATTGTGAGGTTTTAGACGCATTCAACAATTCCGTTTATGTGGCCTGCTTACCCTTTGTCTATATTCAAGGGTTAGAACACTATTCAATGAAGGAGGGTATATAGATGCAAATCTATTCAGGAGTATGGGTTGATGTGAGCTGACTCAGCAGAGCAAATTTTCAAAAACTGCATGCTAGAGCTATCTGTTGAAAGTCACAAATCAGAACACATTTAAGGTATCATAATATAGGTAGTGAATTTGATGAGAAAAGGAGCACTAACATTTTACTTTTTTTTTGACTATTTTTAATAATATTTCTGTTTACTCAAAAAGTGTGCTTAAAAAAAGATTTAACTAACATACCTGATTGAATATCACTTGTGCGAGTCCGAAGACTAGAACGTGAGAAGTTGGATGTTTTCTCTCGAGAAGTGCGGTCGCTGTGTGTGCATCTAGTTTTTTTCACGTTACCATTCTCTGGTGTGTGTGTGCTTTTCTCTTGCTTGTACCAGTGTTGTGAAAATTTTCGTCCGGTTTTTTGTGATTGTTGTTTGTTTGTTTTTGTATCTCAAATAAATTACCAAAAACTATCCTGATATTCATAAACAAAATAAAATTCTAATTAACAACACTGGAGAGTGATTATATATCCTGGGATAATATAGCCTAGGCCTAGCCATTATAAGAAATTACTATAATAAGAAAAATGAACATCAATGAAGGTTTAATAGTTATCAAGGCAAAAAACTAATAAGAATGGTTTTTTTTTTGTTTTTAGTATATAAATACTATATATATTATAAAATAAATATAATTTTTTTTTTATTTGGAGACTTTTTTTTCGGTGAGACAGTTACTTCGTAAGTTATTCCTGCTGCTTTAATCCGGCTTATTCCACTAACCGGACAGACTAGTTAGTCAACTGAATATAATACGGAACTATTCATATTATATATATATATACATATAAATATATATAGTTCATCGATCTCACAACTAAGGCTCGTGAAGACTATTCACTCACGATTTGAACACTTGTGAGGCTGCTTGAGCTGTATCGGAGCCGTAAATGGGGAGAAAAGCCGGTCAGCATGAGGGAAAAACTGGTCACTTTTTAATTCTTCTGAATGAGTGTTATTCGGTAAATAACACGACACACTTTTTCTCAGTTGGAAAAGAAAGGTTTTTTTTAAGTGCTAAAATAGAATATTAATATTCTTCTTAACGCATATATAAAGACCGAGAAAACTTTTTTTAAAGTAAAATTTAACTAACACCTACAAGTCAAAAAAATTTTCCCCAAAAATTTGGAGAAAAAACAATAAATCTGTTAACAATGTGATAAGATTGTATTACAAGCGCACTGGTGAATCTTGAAGAATTAAGATATCAGAATTTATCGGGTAATACTGTAGACAGCGATCCACACATTTTTTTTCAAATCACAGAAAATTTTCTAAGTTCAAAAAATTTCTAAGTTCAGAAAACGTGAAAGTTAAGTTCTTAGGAGTTTTTTAAGCGAAATTACTTAGTGGTCACACTCATAGAGATCACACATGTAGAAGCTTGCACTAAAACAATTTTCTAAAAACTAACTTAACTCATTATACGTGAGAATGTGTAGATGAATATATATATATATCTAGAGTAATTTTAACATATACTCATAGATACGGTATGTAGTAACTATCATTGGCAATAAAATATTTATTATATATATTATTATATATTATATATATATTATATATCATCTAAAAAATTATTTTTATTATAGAAAATATTTATATACCTATATCAGGATCTGGTCACATCCCGTGTACCAACACTCAGCATTACTCGGCGTCCGCTGCGGCTCCGCTAGATGGTCGGAGAGGCTGGCTCACGGCTTTCGGAGCGTCCAGTGGTGTGGAAAATTGTGGTACACTGATATTTATTTAATCTCTACGCATGGAGATGTGGTGAGGTTGAGATTTATATAGTTAAAATAAAAAAGATTAAGTGATTTTTCTAACACTATGAGTGTGATAAGGTTTTTTAAGTAAGTAAAAAATAGCAATATTATTTTTTTTTATTTCATAATCCTTAAAGCACAGAGTGTGTAAGTGTATATAACATTAATTTTACTCGAGAGCTCAACAAGAAATTTCGAAAATCTCTCCATTTTGTATAAAAACACACCATCTTTTATACACTTAGAATAAAAATTTTCTCTAGATAGTCTCAATTATTCCGATTGTTAGAATCAACATCTATTTATATAAAAGATAATTACATCGGAGTGGAGTAATTACTTGTACGATCGAGAGTGAAAATTCCACTAACTCGCTGTTTCTTGTATGAGGTACTTTAAAAAATTATTTTGCAAAACGTCATATGATTATTTTGTACAGTTTCAGAGTAGAGCGTAGACCGTGTAGGAGAGTTAGATGCTCTCTTTATATAGTTAATGTCATATCTTATTACTTATCACGATTAAGGAGTCAGCACAGTCTAATATATCGAGTGTCAATCTCATTGCTTCACTCTTACGCATACTCTCTATAGTCATTTCATAACATTCATCTCAATTATTTCTTCTTTCCATTATTTCTTTTTTCTTGTGTATTATCTCTCTTATTTTTTCTCTTTTGTCTTTTGCATTATCTTTTTTGATAATTCTTTATATATATTTTTTCTTGGTGTTCTCTAATATATCGTTGTGTGTTCGTTGTGTTCTACTGCTATTTAATAGACATTTCTTTGTGTGATTTCTATGATTGTCTACTTCTATTTGGCGTTACATGTACTCTATCTTTCTCTATCTATATCACTTTTTTCCATTTGCGCTTTCTATAAAATTCTAAATTCACTATCCACGTGTCTCTACTTTTAAAATGCTTTTAACATTCTACTTTTCTCTTCTCTTCGTTCTTTTTCTCGCGTTCTATATATCTTTTCCCTGTCTTTCTGCGGTGTCGTTTCTCTGGCGTATATACATATCTTCTGTGCTTACATTCTTCTATTTTACACTTTTAATACCTTTAAATTGATTATAATTATTAATTTATTAATAAATTTTTTTTTTATAGTATTGTGTTATTAATTTCCTTATATTTAAACTCCTTTCTATGTCATATATTGAAACTAATTTATTTATTCTTATCATTTGTTTTTAAAATTTTATTTTTCAATCTCAGTTTCGCTGCATGGAGTACAAATTCCTGAAGATATGTCTTCGGGATACTGCATATCGAAATACAGTCTTGTGGCGCAGAGTAGTAGAGTAACGCACTCATTCTTCTGTTATACTCAGAGAATTTGCTTTACGATTCATCTGTGGCAGGACTCACAGTCAGCATGAATATCTTTCACAAGTTGATTCTTAGAGTATAAATATTCTCTAATAATTGCGAATTAATGATGAAAATGGAAAATGAATTAACAAATATTCCTATATCTCACCTTTCTCGCACTAAAATAATTGTTTCATAGAACTTGTTAAGTATTTTTTGGTTTCATGCTTTTTACTCTACTCCAAAGGTTGATATGCGTTGACGCTTTCTTATATCATGCTATAAGATTAATTAAACTATTTTGCAATATGAAAATTTTGTTCAACTTAGTTAATTATAAAAATTATTATAATAATGTGAAATGATCAATAAATTTAAATATACTATTAATGAACTCTAAATATTTTATTTTGTTAAATAGTAAAAGATTTATGTGTAAATGTGCGTTACATTACGACTATACTTAGTATAATTAATATATTTAGTGGAAATATTTATGATCTAATAAGATTGAGCAATTCAATATTATTAATATCATTAATTTAATAAGAATATATTTATTCTCTTTTTATTATTATTTTATTCCTTGAAAAAGCTTAATTATTATTTTCATAAGTTATTTAGATAATTATAATGTAAAAATTATTTTTATCTGTTTTCATAGGATGTTTCTTCAACTATTTGTTAAATGCTGTAAAATTAAGTGTTAAACTTGTCATAATTATCAAATTATATATATATATATATATATATATATTATATATATAATATATATATTTTAATTAGTCATTTGCTTTATTGCCTTATGTACTGATGGGCCTGAAGCTTAAAAAGTCAAGAAGCTCTTTGAGCTTTTCGCATTTTAAATATCTACCCTCTTCTGTCGTTTGACTTACAGGGTCATATATATATATACTATAATATATATATTATATATTATATATATTATATATATAATATATATAATTAATAATATATAAATGTATAATAATTCCATATAAAATAGCCCATAAGGAAAACTATTATGCTCGAAAAGTATTAGTAACTTTATCAGGTGATAATAAAACAAATTACATTTTTAGAATCAGTACATCAATAATCAATTGTTAAGTGATATGCAGTAGTATAATGTAAAGTCGTTTTATTTTTAAATGATTTTAAATAATAAAACTTAAATCGTAATAATACCCTATAAAGAGTAGACTGTGTATGTTTAGTAACGCTTATGCCTTATATTATATATATAGTAGTATATATATTATATTATATATATATATATAGTATATATATATATAGTTATATATATATATAGTATATATATATTATATATATATATATTATTATATATTTGTTATATTATATCATGTGTATATTATATACTTTTCACAGTACAGAAGGCTTAATAAATACAATATATAAAAATCCATGCTACATGACATAAGTATCACATGTACATATGTATGTCAATGTAAGTCTTATTGTAGTTGAATTCCTTTCTTGTCTCTCGTCTCTCTCTCTCTCTCTCTCTTCTCTCTCTCTCTGCTCTCTCTCTCTCTTCTCTCTCTCTCTCTCTCTCATCTATCTATTATCTATCTATCTGCCTGATACCGCGTAGCTGTAAGGGAACACTAGATAAATAGTATATAAGATATATATATATATATTATATATATATATATATATGTATATATATAATATTATATATATATATATATATATATATATATATATAATACCATATGTAAATGAGCTTTGGAAGTGTTACAATGCAGGTATGAAGAATTAAAATGTATATAAATAGTATATATTTTATTCTCTTCTGCCTATTTCATCGGGATTTTCACACTATCATGGGGGCGTCTGGAACGCAATTCCCGTCGATAAGTAGGGTTCACTGTATAATATATAGTAGTAGTAACTATAGTATATATATTATATATAGTATATATATATATATATATATATATAATATATATATATATATATATGCAAATATAGTGTATAGCGTAATAATATTAACATTAAATGATTTTTTATATAATATATAATATAATTAATATTTATAATATAGCAAATTGTAGTGCATTATTAGTAAAATATCAGTTTATTTGTTAGATATAGCTGTTTAGCAATAACATAATAGATAATAATGATAATTAATTTAATAATATTACTATATAATATACTATATATATTTATATATATAATAGTATATGATGATATATATATATATTTATATATATGATAGTATATATTTATATATATATATATTATAGTATATAGTTATATATTATATTATATATATATATATAATATATATGATATATTATATAGTATATATATATATATATATATAATATATATATATATACTTTTATGTGTATGTACGTATTTATGTATTTGTATGTGTATATATGTATTTCTTTTTTTTAGTTTTTCGTATTTATTCGTAGCGTCAGTGGTCAGACACTCGCCAAACAAAGTGAAGAGTCCCCAGGGTTTGCAACTGTCGGTGGAGAATGGTGAGCTATTTCTCTCCTGGGCCTGGCTTCGTCCGCTCGGACGTTAATTGATACACCCCCTACTAGATTAATTATGGCTCTCCCGTCGAGAGGTGGGTGCTTTTTCTGCTATATATTATATATATATATATTATATATATATATATATATATAGTATATAATATATATATAGTATATAGTATATACTTATATATATAATATAATATATATATATATATACGTGCGGTGTGCTTGTGCGGTTTTTCAATTCAGTTCGCAGTATTTCATATTAAATTTTTGAATCCACGTAAAAAATCTGAGAGATCAGAGATTGCATAGCAGATTTGACAGAAACTAAAAATAGACGTGACCTTAAAGAATACTTCGGAAAAATGTCACTGCAGACTTGTTTAAAGCGACTCAGAAAAAAACTTTTAAAAAATTTGATCGTGAAGCATCACAGTCGAAAACACAAGAATAACGACAGATTAAAAATTCTTGTTGATATTGCGACGTTGGAATAAAGGCTTAAAAGCTCTAGCGTAAACACTCCACAATTTCAGCCTCTCTCTCTCGTCTCCTCTCTCTCTCTCGTCTTCTCTCTCTCTCCTCTCTTCTCTTCTCTTCTTCTCTTCTCTTCCTCTCACTCTCTCTCTCTCTCTCTCCTCCCTCTTCTCTCTCTTCTCTCTCTCTCTCTCTTCTCTCTCTCCTCTCTCCTACTCTCTCTCTTAATGATTGCCGTCAGGTGAACCATGTTTAAACTCGTTTCATAACGAAGAAGAGAATACATACGCTTCGAAAATTAACTGAACACAATGGAAAGAAAAAATATTATATATATAATATATATTATAATATATATTTATTATATATTATATATATAAATAATATAAGTACTATTATATATATATATTATATAATATGTATAATATATTATATATATATATTATATATATTTATATATATTTATATATATATATATATATATACGAAAATGAGACAAGTCCATATTTTGACATTTAAAGAACGACGTTTCGATACAAATGTCATCATCAGGTCTAGAAGATATATTAGAACTATATTTTACAAGAAAATTAAAATTACAAATTAAAATATTAAATGCAAAAATTAAGTGTAATCAGAATTTTACAACAATTAAAAATAATAATAACACCAATAATAGAAATAATAATACTAACAAATAACAATAATAATAATAATAATAATAATAATAATAATAATAATAATAATAATAATAATAATAATAATAATAATAATAAT
>JABUQX010011237.1:0-7500 GCA_015478945.1 Trachelipus rathkii | reverse complement strand
ATATATATATATATACATATATATATTTATATATATATATATATATATATATATATATATATATATATATATATATCACCTCTCCTTGCCTGTATATATATATATATATATATATATATATATATAAATATATATATATATATATATAAAATATATATATAAATATATATATATATATATATATATATATATATATATATATATATATATGCTATATATATATATATATATATATATATATATATATATATATATATATACGCAACACACACACACACACACACACACACACATATATATAAATATATATATATATATATATATATATATATATATATATATATATATATATATATATATATATATATATATATATATATATATATATATATATGGAATTTTGTCCAGGTTTTGACTTACATATATAATATGAAGTGTGTAGAATGCGAAAACATTAGTCTGAAAGTGATAAATTAAGTTAGGGTGGTGTCAGCCACTAAAAGTCACAAAACAGCTAATATTTAATATCTCCAAAGATATTTCACCAAATGACATTTACCATGCAGGAAAAATAAAAAAATGATTAAACAAAAAAATCATACGCGTCCCATGGAGATTGGTAAAGCACAAGCAAAATTATGACCAAATGAGTTATTTGAAGCCCTGCAAAAAATTTGGCTTGAAAGTACGATATTCTTCTCAGATTAGGAAATCTTTTTGGTGCAACTTTTCGAAAGAACTTTTTAATTGGGTTTTTAAGTAACTGAAGATAAATAATAGAAAATATGGATATATAAAAGCAATCATATAGTTTTGGAGTAAAAAGGTTCTTAATGTCATTAGATAAAATATTTAAAATTTGATAAATTTTGGTTTTTTGACATTCAAACAGATAAATGTCCATAGCTCGTGAAATACAAGTCGTAGAAAAGTGACTGGGAACGTTTTAGATTGCGTTTTAAGGAGGATACGATGCGTGCACTTCTGATATTTTTAAAAGCTTGTTATAGTTTTGGAGAAATGGCTTCTTAATATCATTTAGATAAAAAATTCATACAAATTTGATAAATTTAGCGTTTTTTGATAAATGGTATGTATAAATGTAGAGCTATTGCGAAGGTAAAGGTAGAAAGTGACCTAGAACGTTTTAGATTGGTTTTAAGTGAAGGAATACGAAGGTCACTTCGGATTTTTAATATCTGGAGAAGAGTCTTGAGTAAAAGGTTCTTAATTCATTTAGATAAAAGTTCTAAAATTTGATAAAATTTTGTGTTTTTCTTTTTTTGAAATTCCAAACCAACATATAAATGTCCATAGCTCGCGAAATACAAGTCGTAGAAAAAATAACTGGAACGTTTTAGATTGGGTTTTAAGTAAGGAGAAAAACGATGGTGACTTTGAATTTTTAATAGCTGTATATATTTTGGGTTAAAAAGATACTTAAAAGATATAGATTAAAATCTTATAGGTTGATAAATTTAAATTTTTGAAATTAAAAACACATAATACAAATACTCGTCAAACACAAGTCGTACGCCCACTCACTGCGAACGTTTTATAGATTGGGTTTAAGTGAAGGAATACGAACGGTCACTTCGGATTTTAATAGCCTGTATAGTTTTGGAGTAAAAAGGTTGTCCTAATTCATTTAGATTAAAATATTAAAATTTGATAACAATTTAATCAGTTTTGAAATTCAAAACCATATAAACTGTCCATAGCTCGTGAAATACGAGTCGTAGAAAAGTGACTGAACGTTTTTAGATTTAGTTTTTAAGTTTCAGGAATACGATGGTGACTTTAGATTTTTAATAGCTGTTTTATAGTTTTGGAGTAAATGGCTCTTAATTCATTTTTTAGATAAAAATTCTAAAATTGATAAATTTAGGTTTGATTTTGAAATTCAACATATAAAGGCTCCATAGCTCCGTTGAAATACAAGCCGTAGAAAAGTGACTGGAACGTGTTTATTCGGTTTTAAGTGAGGAATACGAAGGTCACTCCGGATTTTTAATAGCTGTTATTGTTTTGGAGTAAAAAGGTTCCCTTAATTCATTTAGATAAAAATATTAAATTTGATTAAATTTTGGTTTTTTCAAATTCAAAACATATAAATGTCCATAGCTCGTGAATACGAGTCGAAGAAAAGTGACTGGAACGTTTTGGGTTTTAAGTAAAGAATACGAAGGTCACGTCGATTTAAGTAGCTGTTTATAGTTTTGGAGTAAAAGGTTTCTAATTCATTTAGATAAAAATTCTTAAAATTGATAAATTTTGGTTTTTTGAAATTCAAACATCTAAATGTCATTAGCTCGTGAAATACAAGTCGTAATAAAGTGACTGGGACGTTTTTAGATTGAGTTCTTAGGCTAAGGAAAACCGATGGGACTTCGAATCTTTTAATAGCTGTTTATAGTTGCATTCATAATTGATCAAATTAACTTAGCATTAAAAATATTAAAATTCGATAAATTTTGGTTTTTTGGAAATTCAAACAAATAAATGTCCATAGCTCGTGAATACAAGTCGTAGAAAAAGTGACTGGAACACTTTTATAGATTGGGTTTTAAGTGCATGAATACGATGGTGAACTTCCGATTTTAATAGCTTGCTTATAGGTTGGCAGTAAAACGTTCCTTAATTCATCTAGATAAAAATTCTTAAAATTTGATAAATTTTCGTTTTTTGAAATTCAAAACATATAAATGTCCATGGCTCGTGAAATACAAGTCGTAGAAAAACGTAACTGGAACGTTTTTTAGATTGGGTTTTAAAGGAGGAATACGATGGTGACTTCGGATTTTAATAGCTGTTATAGTTTTGGAGTAAAAAGGCTCTTAATTCATTTAGATAATAATTCTAAAAATGGGATACTTTGGTTTTGAAATTTCAAGAACATTATAAAGACAGAGAAATTTCAAATACAAGTCGTTTAGAAGTGACTGGAACGTTTTTAGATTTGGTTTTTTTTTTAAAAAAATTTTAGGGGGGGGGATAACGGGCGAATTGGGCGATAGTGACTTTGGATTTTCAAAAGCTGTTATAGTTTTTGAGTAAATGGTTCTTAATTCATTTAGATAAAAAATTCTAAAATTTGATAATATTAGGTTTTTTGAAATCAACACATGATAAATGCCAACGGCTCTTGAAATACAAGTTCTAGAAAAGTGACTGGAACGTTTTTAGATTGGGGTTTAAGTGAGGAATACGAAGGTGACTTCGGAATTTTAATAGCTGTCATAGTTTTTGAGTAAAAGGTTCTCAATTCATTTAGATAAAAATTCTAACATTTGATAAATTTTGGTTTTTTTGAAATTCAAACATATAAAATGTCCATAGCTCGTGAAATACAAGTCCTAGAAAAGTAATTGAACGTTTTTAGATTGGGTTTTAGGTAAGGAAAACGATGGGACCTGTTGAATTCTTAATAAGCTGTTGTGTATAGTTTTAGGAGTACAAAAGGCTCTTAAGGTTCACTTAGATAAGAAAATATATAAAATTGATAAATTTTGGTTTTTGAAATTCAAACATATTAAAGTCCATAGCTACGTGAAAAACAAGTCGTAGAAAAGTGACGGGAACGTTTTTAGATTGGGTTTTAAGTGAGGAATACGAAGGTCACTTCGGATTTTGAATAGCTGTTATAGTTTTGGAGTAAAAAGGTTTCTTAATTCATTTAGATTAAAAATTATTAAAATTTGATAAATTTTGGTTTTTTGAAATTCAAACATATAAATGTCCATAGCTCGTGAAAAACGAGTCGTAGAAAAGTGACTGGAACGTTTTTTGATTGGGTTTTAAGTGAGAGGAATACGAAGGTTACTTCGGATTTTTAATAGCTGTTAGACTTTTGGATAAAAAGGTCCTTAATTCATTTAGATAAAAATTCTAAAATTTGAATAAATTTTGGTTTTTTTGAAATTTCAACATATAAGGATGTCCATAGCTCGTAAATACAAGCGTTAGAAAAATAACGAACCGTTTTTAGGATTGCGGTGTTTACAGTCAAGGAAAACGATACGGTGACTTCGGATTTTTTTAATAGCGGTTATAGTTTTGGAGTAAAAATGTTCTTAATTCATTTAGATAAAAAATATTAAAAATTTGATAAATTTTGGTTTTTTGAAATTCAAACAAATAAATGTCCATATAGCTCGTGAAATCCAAGTCGTAGAAAAGTGACTGAACGTTTTTAGATTTGGTTTTAAGTGAGGAATACGAATGTCACTTAGTATATTTATTAAAAAAAGCCTGTATAAGTCGAATAAATGGTTCTTAATGCATTTAGATAAAAATTCCTAAACAAATTCTGAATAAATTTAGGTTTTTGAATTTCAACACATATAAATGTCCATAGCTTGTGAAATTCCACAGTAGAAAAGTGACTGGAAACGTCTTTAGATTGGGTTTTAGGTGAGAAAAGGATGGTGACTTCGGATTTTTCATAAGCTGTTATAGTTTTGAGTAAAAGGTTCTTAATTCATGTAAATAAAAATCTAAAATTTGATAAATTTTGTTTTTGAATTCAAACATATAAATGTTCCATAGCTCGTGAATACAAGTCGTAGTAAAAAATAACTGGACGTTATTATTAAGATTGCGGGTTTTAGGTAGGAAACGATGGTGACTTCGAATTTTTTAATAGAGCTTGTTATTGTTATAGTTTTGGATTAAAAAGGTTCTTAATTCATTAGATAAAAATATTAAAATTTGATAAATTTGGTTTTTTTTGAATTATTTCAAACATATAAACTGTCCATCAGCTCGTGGAAATACGAGGTCGTAGGAAAAGTGAACTGAACGTTTTACGATTCGCGGTTCTTAGTGATGAATACGCGATGGTGCACTTCGCGTATTTTTAATTGCTGTTAAGTCTTTCGGAGTAAAAGGTTCTTAGTCATTTTAAAAAAATTCTAAAATTTGCGAAGAAATTTTGGTTTTTGAATTCAAACATATAAATGTCCTTAGCTCGTGAAATACAAGTCGTAGAAAAATAACTGGAACGTTTTTAGATTGGCTTTTAAGTGAAGGAAACGATGGTGACTTCGGATTTACTAGCTGTTATAGTTTTGGAGTATAAAAGCGTTCCTTAAGATGTTACTTTTAAATTATCTTACAAAATTTGATAAATTTTGTGTTTTCTTTGAAATTCAAAGCATAATAAAGTCCATAAGCCTCGTGAAATTACAAAGTCTAGAAAAGTGACTGGAACGTTTTTAGATTGGTTTTTAAGTGACGAATACGATGGTTGGACTTTGTTATTTTTTAAAGAGCCTGTTTATAGTTTTTGGAGTTAAAATGCTTCTTAATTCAATTTAGATAAAAACTTCCTAAAATTTGATTAAAATTAGGCTTTGTTTGAAACTTCAAACATATAATGTCCATAGCTCGTGAAATAACAGTCGTAGAAAAGTGACTGCGAACGTATTTTTAGATTTGCGGTTTAACGTGAGGAATCGAACGTCACTTACGGCATTTTTAATAAGCTGTCTATAGTTTATGCGTTAAACAGCGTTCTTAATTCATTTAGATAAAAATCTAAAATTTTAATAAATTTTGGTTTTTTGAAATTCAAAACACATATAAAGTCCATAGTCGTGACAAGTCACAAGTCCGTTAGGAAAAATAACTGGAAGCGTGTTTAGATTGAGGTTATTTAGGTAAGCGAAAACGATGGTGACTGTTGAATTCTTTAATAGCATGTTGATAGTTTGGGTAAAAAGGTTCTTAATTCATTATAGATAAAAATATTAAAATTTGATAAATCTTTTGGTTTTTTGAAATTCAAAACATATAAATGTCCATAGCTCGTGAAATACGAGTTCTAGAAAAGTGACTGGAACGTTTTTTAGATTGGGTTATCTAAGCTGAGAAATCGAAGGTCACTCGGATTCTAATAGCTGTTTTATTTTGCGCAGTAAAAACGTTCTTAATTCATTTAGATAATTTTATCTAAAATTGATAAATTTTGGTTTTTTTGAAATTCAAACATATAAATGTCCATAACTCGTGAAATACAAGAGTCGTAGAAAAGTAACTCGAACGTTTTTAGATTGGGTTGTAAGGTGCGGAAAACGATGGTGACTTCGAATTTTAAAAGCTGTTATAGTTTTTGAGAAAAAGGTTCTTAATTCATTGCTAGAAAAAATATTAAAATTTTGATAACATTTTGGTTTTTTTGAAATTCAACATATAAATGTCCATAGCTCGTGAAATACGGGTCGTAGAAAAGTGACTGAAACGTTTTTAGCATTTGTTTTAAGTTGATGAATACGATGGTGACTTCGGATTTTAATAGCTGGTTATATTTTGGAGGGTTACAAGACTTAATTCTTTTAGATAAAAATTCTAAAATTGATAAATTTTGGCTTTTTATGGAAATTCAAACATAAAATGTCCATAGCTCGTGAAATTCAAGTCGTAGAAAAAAAATTTTTTTATGTAATTTTAAGATGGTTTTAAGTAAGGAAAACGATGGTCACTTCGGATTTTTAATACCTGTTATAGTTTTGGAGTAAACGGTTGCTTAATTCATTTAGATAAAATATTAAAAATTTGCATAAATTTTTGCGTTTTTTGAAATTCAACATATAAATGTCCATGACTCCGTGCAAAACAAGGTCGCTTAGAAAAGGTGACCTGGAACGTTTTTTAGATGTGGTTTTAAGTGAGGAATACGCATCGCTGACTTTAGATTTTATAAAGCTTTATAGTTTTGAGTAAGATCGGCTTCTTAAATTCATTGTAGATAAAAATCATCTAAAATTCTGATAAATTTAGGCTTTCTTTTTGACAATTCAAACATATAAATGTCCATAGCTCGTAAATACAAGCTCGCTAGAAAAGTGAGCCTGACACGTTTTTAGATTGCGCGTTTTTAAGTGAGGAATACGAAGGTCACTTCGGATTTTTTATAGCTGTTATAGTTTTGGGTAAAAGGTTCTTATTCATTTAGATAAAAAATTAAAATTGATTAAATTTTTGGTTTTTTGAACATTCAAACATGTATAAATGCCATTAGCTCGAATACGAGTCGAAGAAAGTGACTGAACGTTTTTAAGATGGTTTTAAGGAGGAATACGAAGGTCACTTCGGATTTTATAGCTGTTATAGTTTTGAGTAAAAGGTTCTTAATTCATTTAGATAAAAAATCTACAAACTTTGATAAATTTGGTTTTTTTGAAATTCAACATATAAATGTCCATAGCTCGTGAAGTACAAGTCGTAGAAAAATAACGGAACGTTTTTAGATTGGTTTTATGTAAGAAAATTATTCTATCTTCGAATTTTAATAGCTGTTATAGTTTTGGAGTTAAAAGGTTCTTAATCATTTAGATAAAAATTATTAAACATTGATTAAATCTTTGGTTTTTTTGAAATTCCAAACATATTAAATGGGATTTATGTAAATACGAGTCTTAGAAAAGTGACTGGAACGTTTTTCAGATTGGGTTTTAAGTGATGATACGATGGTGACTTCGGGATTATCTCTCTCTTTTT
>JABUQX010011236.1:20000-25000 GCA_015478945.1 Trachelipus rathkii | reverse complement strand
GAAATTTATATCTATAAACATATCTTATTGTATCTGTGTAAGCTTACATATCTTATTGTTCTGCTGTAAGGTTACAAGTTAAATTGAAGTTTATGCTCTTAAATCTATTAACCTGCACAATAAAAATTATTTTTGTAAGTGACAAAACCAGTCACTACAATATATATATATATATATATATATATATATATATATATATATATATATATATATATATATATATATTTACAGATATATATATATATATATAATATCTATATATATAATTATTATATATATATATATATATATATATATATAAAAAGCAGAAATATAAGGCGTAAGTCGAAAAGAAAGCTTCACACCCCATCACACATACACCTACCATCCCCTACATACTTTAAGTGAGAGCTCGTCACAGGAAAAAGAATCCACCCTAGGGCTTCACAATACACGCCTGACCCCACTGTGGTGTGTAGTGGTATATTATATTTATATATATAATATATATATTATATATATAATATATATAATATATATATATATATATATATATAGATATAGATATATATAATATATATATTATATAATATATATATATATATATATATATATATATACTACTATATAGTATATATAATATATATATATATATATATATATATATATATATATATATATATATATATTATTAGGATGTACCGGAACCTCGATTTTTTAGAAGTTCCGGCCGGAACTAACTTGGTTCCCGCGTCGGACTAACCGGAACTTTACTACTTTTTCAACATGACTTTCTTAAAAAAATTCAGTAATTGATTTGTCTTACTCAGTTATGATTTTGCATAAAAAAAATATAGAAAATTGATATATGTGAACAAATATCATGATAAAATGACCTCGACTCTAATTAGTTTCGAAAACTTTAAATATGAAACAATATTTCACACTAGAAGGATAGGTTTTAAGACTTTAGACATTCTTCCTTAAAATTTCTAGTCCTTTTTGAAGGATTTTTTTTATTTTTTATTTTTTTAGGTTAAATAGGTTTTAAGGATTTTTTTTTTTTTTAAAATTATTAAATAATCCTAATTATTACCTAATTAATAAAAAGTTTAGTACATATAATTATTTTTAATTATATAAGTTATTTAAATTATATATATACTGAATAATATCTGAGTACTCATAATTTTAAATATATTTCTTCATAAAAATGACTTAGAAACTACATTTATTCATTTAATTAAATAGCTTAAATATACTTATCTTTAAATAGGGTACAAAAATGATTAATATTAATTATAAAAAAAAAATTGCCTAAAAAAAAAAAAAAAAAATAAATAAATAAAAAGTCATGATTTTTTTTATAAAAAAAATCACGTAAAAAAATCAGTTGATTAAATCATTTGATTTCTTTTGTGCCAACCCTGCCTAGAATCTATACCTGGGGATAAATAAAATTTGTACAAGGTATTATTTATATTATATTATTATTATTATTATTATTATTATTATTATTATTATTATTAATTATTATTAATTATTATTATTATTATTATTTACCCCACTGTCAACCAAAAAAAAGTGAAGTTTTTTTGGATGGACATTTTGTAGTAGATATGAAGTAAATCGGAGGTGCTTGATTCCATATATTTCTCGGATTTGCTGTATCACATCCCGTTTTCGTGCAATCCTGGAACCCTATTTTTGCATATTCCCTGGAATGACAAATTCATGTGCGCACTACGTAGGCTGTATAGACGTTACAATTCCCGCATTTATATCTACAGTAGCAGCAAGTTTTCTGCGGTCGATATTCGGGAAGCATTTGGTAACTTTAGTACGTCTACATGTATGGATGCCAATTGGACCTGGAATGATGTCTATCAGCCATCTGAAATACAGTTCGGATGGTCGTCATTGTTTACCCGGGTTGAAACTGAACAGATCTTGTAGAGAGTTGGATTTGCGAAGTGTCCTCTTGAGCTGTGGCTTCGAGGTGCATGAAAAATGACTACTGGACCATGACACAAGAGTAACATTTTATCGTAACAGAGAAGCAGAGCTGCGGAGGTTCTTCCAGTCAGATGGTAACCTTGTGTATTGCAGTGAAGTTGCAGGCTACTACTCGCTATGGGACTCCAAAGCATACGAAGTACGTGAGTGGCGACTGTTTATTGACACTCCAAGAGCAGTTTAAAGTGTGTGTTGTACACAACGGCAACAGTATATGCTTCGGTTCCAGTAGGGTACTCGGTACGGATGAGAGAGAGGAGTATGCAAATATCAAGACAGTTTTGGAGAGGCTACAATATCAGGTACATGGATGGTTAATATGCGTCAACCTCAAAATGGTAAACATTATGCTCGGTCAGCAAGCAGGTTTCACCAAATATCCCTGCTTCCTGTGCTATTGGGACAGCCGGGCGACAAAGGATCACTGGACCAAAAGAGAATGGCCACCGAGGGAAACCTTGACGCCAGGTGACAGGAACATCGTACGTGAACCACTTGTACAGAGAGAAATCACCATCTTACTTCCACTACACATAAAACTTGGTTTGATTAAACAATTTGTGAAGGCCCTAGACCATGATGGTGAATGCTTCCGCTATATATGCTCAACGTTTCCTGGTCTGAGTGACGAGAAGAAAAAAGCTGCGAATATTTGATGGCCCACAATACGGACACTCCTCCGTGGGATACTCCTCCGTGATGCTGCCTTGGCTACAACAATGACTGTGTTAAAGCAAGAGCGTGGAATGCTTTTTCAGAGGTAGTAGAGAATTTCTGGAACAGGAAAAGCCGAGAAACCACTAACATTGTACAGGAACTGCTAGACAGTTTTCATTCTCATCGATGTAGAATGAGTATAAAGTTGCACTACTTAACATTCTCACCTAAGCAAAATTATCTGGTAACCTACGGCGATGTAGTGAGCAGCAGGGTTGAACCTTTCCATCAAATTCTAAAGTTCCTTGGAGGACGTTACAGGACAAGTGGGATATCAATATGATGGCCAACTATTGTTGGAACTTGATGAGGGATATTCCAGACGCTATGCACATTAGATGTCTAAGAAGAGAAAGTTACTACCATCGTAGGTATGTTTACATTAACTAAACCCATTCCTTCTATTACATTCATTGTTGTCACATATTACCCTTTATTCATAGTTGTATTATATGTTTAAGTTTAACATATATCTATCAAAGACATGTTTCATATCATTGTGATTTGTTTCGCTCCCTTCATATATGTATATAGCCATATATATATATATATATATATATATATATAATATATATATATATATAAATATATATAATATATATATATTATATATATATATATATATATATATATATATATAGAGTCTATATATATATATATATATCCCGATAATTGTGACAGACCCTCTTGAAAAAGGTAAAAATCATAAAATTTTACAAATCTGTGTTCCACACAATATCTCTCAAATGCGATGTGATACGCAAAAACCAATTACATTTTTGGAATCAGCATATCAAATATATCAATAATCAATTGCGAAACCCAGTCCAAGAAATTTCATGTTTACCAGTATTATAATTATTATTGTTATTATTATTATTATTAAAAGAAATTAACTTTAAAGTAGAAATTACTACAAAACAAAATATTAACTAAACTGTTTAAGTAAAAATTTAAAAAAATTTTGAAACAAGATTCCATAATTATCTTATTTAAAAATGAATTTATTTGAATTATTGAAATGTTGTGGTGTAGGAAAATAAGTTGCTCTCCATGTTATGGAGTTAAACGTGATCTCTTCCTCAAACACGTTACCCGCTTCTGAAAAAAGCTTTTTAAAAAAATGCTTTTCTGAAAAAAGCTTTTTAAACTTTGAAGACCCGTAGAACTTTATATGGTATATTCCTATTTTATTTAATAAATTTATTGATCCGATTATCTAAATTTTGGCTTACAGAAAACTAAGAGCTCACAGTATGGATATGTCAAGATGCCAGCTACTTCTAGAGAGACTCCACTTGTTAATCAGACAAGTTTTAAGATAGAATATGTAAGGTGTAGGGGAAGTCAAAAAGTTCCGGTTCTGGCAAGAACTTTTCCAAGGTTCCGGTTCCGGCCGGAACCAAAAATTCTGGTTCCGGTACATCCCTAATATATATATATATATTATAATATAATATATATATATATACGTATATATATATATATATATATTATATATATATATATTTATATAATATATATATATAAATAATATTATAATATATATATATAAATATATATATATTAATATATAAATATATATATATATATATATAATATATATATATATTAGTATATATATATATTCCGCTATAGTAAACACAAAATATTGGGTCCCTAGATCAGACCCACAGCCATGCCCCTCACAAAACCATGCTATTTACTCCTATTATTCACCATTCTTCTTACTTCTACTAAACTCACATTCCTTTCTTTCAAACACTCATTTACTAACTCAATTCACATTTTCTTAGGTCTCCCACACGCTCGATTAAGGGATTTGCTCTTCACAACTTTTTAATTATTTGGTCCATCTTAAAATTACAAATTCAATATTAATAAACTGATTCCACTTGATAATAATAATAATAATAATAATAAAAATAATAAATAATAATAATAATAATAATAATAATAATAATAATAATAATAATAATAATAATAATAATAATAATAATAATAATAATAATAATAATAATAATAAAAATAATAATAATAATAATAATAATAATAATAATAATAATAAATAACAATAATAATAATAATAATAATAATAATAATAATCATAATAATTTTTGCTCTCTTAATGTGTTTCTAACTTAGAGTAAAAAATAACACAAAGGAATCAACATACATCTACATGTTTAGCACTTGACTTCTCTGCAATCATCGGATTACCAGATTTTATGATTTCAATGTTGACAAGCTCTTCATCAAACCCAAATTCAACATTTGATTCCCTCATT
>JABUQX010011236.1:0-15000 GCA_015478945.1 Trachelipus rathkii | reverse complement strand
TGCAGGATGGAAAGTTGGGTGGTAGAAAGACCCAAATGAAAAAGGTGCCCATTGAGACCTATAATGACTAATGGCAGTCTCCAAACAAACAATGATCACAGAAGAGCAAAATCTGCGCATTTCCCCTATAATAGTTCCAGAGGATAAGTACTAAGGAAAACATTGAATTCCTTCTTCCAAATCATATCCAACTAATTTTTTAATGCATGATACCATTTCACCAACTTTAAGGGGAAATATTCAACATGCTGGCATTGGTGGGATAAATTGGCACATAAATCTACTGCTTCATTTCTGGTGAAACCAATGTGGGATGGAACCCAGTGAAATGTAATGCATAACCCTGATATGAAGACATGCTACTAATGATACAATGAATATCTAATTGATATATATGAAGGGCACTAGGATCAGAGAAGATTATATAGATTTAGGAAGGAGATGGGCCACTACAAACTACAATGCAATACAGATAGCATATTTTTCAAGAAAGATCACAGAGTGCTGTGATGAGAGCTTCCAATTCTAAGTGAGTCAAAGATCAGGGAAAAACACTACAGCTCAGCTACAGAACATGCTGAACCTTGAAGTATTCTCAAATCATCAGTATACACCTGAAAATGTGCCTTGTAGGTTCCCAGTATTTTTTGACAGAGAGAGTAACCCAAATTAAGAGGACAATCCCTGCTCCAAGTTGATGGGAAAACAATGGTGAAATGCCTCCATGCTGCAATATGGTAATATCAGAGATGAAGTTGAAACTGGATCCAGGGGCACCTCCATCAAACTAAGAGACGAACAATGAGCCTAGCTCTAGAGAGAAATAGAGATTTCTATTCTCCATTCCAAATTAATCTGATTTGTATACACAGTTAAAGACCATAAAAGGATGGTTTACCGGTGCTGACCAACTTAATTGACATACCCCCTAGCAACCAGTCTCCCAATGCAAGCAGAGAGGAAGAAGTCCTGCCTCTACTTCAATGGGAGATGAAAGAAAAGCACCCAGGGATATGCAGATAGCAGTATTTTGAATGCTCTCTAGGCATTTTTAGAGATATTGGGGAAGCAGAAGAATAAATCATACTCCCATAATTTAATTGCTTGTTTACATGCTTCCATTTTCATTGCAACCACCAGAAAAGGCAATTTTGCAACTGTTCTTGAAACTTCATTAATTCAGCCAATTCATAAATCATGAAAGGGTTCAAAAAATCTTCAGCTTTCAGGGTAATTGAATTACAAAGTCATATTCATATAAGATCTATAAATTTAATTTCTCTCAAAATTGGTAATTTTCACTATTTTTTTCAGAATACACTGTAAACTGCTTCCAAAATGGAGAATAAACAAAATAAAGTGTGCAAAAATGTCTATACATGATTTATTGAGGTAGCAAAAAATTTCAAAATTCATAAATAAATTAAAAGAAACTAAAAACCTTTCATGGCTTTCTTTTTGGGACTATCACTAAGGATAACACAAATAATTTTCAATATCAAAGTAACTATTTAGCTTTTTTATCGATACATCAATAACATTTTTATTTTTGAAACTCAATGTTTTCTTTTTCATTCAACAATTACCTTTGGTTTTTTCTAAAAATGTTTTTATTTATAAAACTTAAGATATCTTTAGTAAAACTAAATATAGTTATATTACAGCTTTGGTAATGTGGAGAACCAAAAAAATGGTTTTAAAAAACTATTGAACTTTCTAATTGATTTTCGTACATTTTAAGTATATTTTCAATAAAAATATAACAAATCTACAGCCGAAAATCATAACTTTTTGGCTTTATTTCATTTGTATAGGGATGAAGAACACTGTCAAAATTTTTCAGATTATGTACGAAAAAGAAAAACTTTAAAAACTTTAAAATTAATAGGTGATTCTTATGGTTTTATTGTTACTGATTCCATATCTGACCTCAGTTTTGTTCTATCAACCACAGTTTCGTCACAGTGGGACTACGTTACAAACTAGAAAATTAGCGGAATATACTATAGGAATGTAAAATTAATAGTGGTATAAAATGTAGAAACCTTTTAGTTACTTCTAAACATAAAAATAAAGTAAAATAGTGTTACAATATGTAGAAACCTTTTTAATTACTTCTAAATATGAAAATACCATTTTATCACTTAGGCTTGCGTGTCCATTTCTTTATATTTCCTTTCCCCTCTTCTCCCTAAAGCTTGTGGCATTGGATTTTCTCCTGTGAGTCGCTTGCTGAACTTCTCTGTGAAGTGACCAGCAATAGGCTCCCATCATATCGATATTCTAGCAGCCCTGATATCTTCTTTCCATCACTTTGGTATCCTGATGGAACGTTCACCTTGCTCCTCACTCATCCCCCAAATTGTCAGGGAGAAAATCAAGGTGAATGGTCAAAAAGTTTCAGGCTCATCAAACATCCTAACTCTTTGAACTTATCTAGCATGTTGGCTACAATAGAAATATACTGTGGGTCCTTTTTGTTGCCCAAGAACTTGCTTACAACCTGCTTGAATGATAGCCAAGCCCCCCTCTCATTGACTTTCATTTCTGATTCAAAGTTGGAATTGAACATTAATTTCCGGATATCAGGTCCAACAAAGACGCCTTTTTAAAATTTTGCTTCTGATAAATGAGGAAACTTCTCGCAGAGATACATGAAACATTGCCCATCTTTGGATATGGCTTTCACCAACTGTTTCATTAAGCCTAATTTTATGTGTAGAGGTGGCTGCAGAATATGTTCCGGATACACGAGGTTCTTGCGCAGAATGTTCTTCTCTCCAGGCTTTAAAACTTGTCTTGCAGGGCAGTTTTTCCTTGACCAATTTTGATCCCTCGCCCTACTGTCCCATTCTCATAAGAAACATGGAATTTGGTAAACTCACTTTGCTGGCCAAGGAACATGCATAACACCTTCAAATCGCCACGTATCTTCCAACCATGTGCGGAATAGTTTATTTTATTTAAAACTATATCAGGTTTTCATAACTATCCTTCAAATGTACAGAATGAGCAACAGGTAATGATGCATAGGTGTTAGCATAGTTTAATAGAACAGCCTTTAAACTAGTTTTAGGAAGGAATCTATGAAAAGCCATTCATTTCTCAATTTTATTTCTATTCTAAATCGAACATATTTTCAACAGTATATCTGATCAGGATACTAAATCATCAGCTTGTTGAAAATATTGAGCAAAATTTGGCTGCTCTCTTCTCCTATATACAATAATGTGGTTCCTTTTACCAATAGGGTTCTTCCTCGAGTTTGGAATCAAGCAAGTTCAGGCTTCTCCTTTATAGCTCAAATCTCTAACCAAATTATTTAGCTCGTTTTAAGTAAACATTTTAGGTTTATATTGAAAGGGTTATGGTCGCTGTTGAAGAACCATCTTCATTAGCTGAAGACTAGATGAATGTGAAGAGAGTGAGCATTGTCCCGATAATTGGCGTTTCGTCCCGGGGGCTGCTTGGACTCATCGGTGGTTGTCGCAGCCCCCCTCCACCAGGACGCCACATAACTCCCCCCAGTGACATGCCGCGAAGCACACCCGCTCTGCGCACCTGGAAGGACGTCGGTCAACTGTCAGATGAAAGCTAGGTGTGCACACATTAAGCCACCAAGAGGGTTCGACTACTCTGTACTCTTAGTGTCAGTTGGTCTTGCACCTGCTGTGAAATAGCACAGTTTACAGCGTTACAGGATGACCCGACAGAGCAGCCGCCCAGCAGAAGAAACTTTGAATTGATGCTAATGCTGCCGTGTGAACGATTGGTTGGTAAAAACAAACTCATACAACGAATGGTCTTACCACGGCGAAAACCCCCCAACCATTTTTGAAAGAGAAGATGGGGATGCTGGCTGGCTGTTCATTTGGCACACTCAGTGGCACGTGCACTCTGGTGGTCAACCAATTTGAAGGGTTTAGGTTCTGGTGTTTGAATAACCACTTCAATAGAGAATATTAGATCGTTGAAAGAGAGTGAGTGTTGTACGATAAAGTGGCGTTTTCTTCCCGGAGGCTGCTTTTAGGATTATCAGGGGCTAGCAGCATCTTTCAATTGAGACCAACATTTTCTTTTAGTACATTTATTACTTTTCATGCTTGTTCATGTTCATCAGACTGGGCATCACTAGACATTTCCAGTGTAGCATCATCAAAAACCTCTAGTGGTGTAGGCACAGGAGATCTGGACCATGACCAACTGGTGAATGGCAGACGGTAGGTTAGGGTACACTTTTACTTTTTATTTTATAGAGCAGAGGGTGCACCCCCAATTTTCATAAAAATCACAGGATATTACTCTAAAAAAAATAATAATGAAAATAGTTTAAACGAAAAATGATCAGTCTTTCTTTAGGAAAAAAAGTTACAGCCTCTCAAAATTTGTAATAAAACTCCCATAAGACTTTTCAATATCGATCGATCCAGGTTAGGTCTCATTTCAGGGCCTTAGTTCAGGTTATGATGTTTTGTCAAGTATACACAAAAAAATCTATGGAGAATTAACAAATCTTATCATAACTTGAACTAGCATGGTCCCTAAAATGAGTACGAGGCCCACTATTTTTATATATATATATATATAGCTAATATATATATATATAGCTATATATTATATAATATATATATATATATAATATATAATATATATATATATATATATATAATAATAATATATATAATAATTATAAAAAATATATTATATATATATATATATATATATATATAAAAGAAAGGCGGAGCGGAAAGAGTTTTAACAACTTGAGATGCTGTAACTTTTTTTTCTTAAAGAGAGCGACGAAATTTCTCGAATTCACCTATTCTCATTATATTTTTAGATAGGTATATCCTGTGATTTTTCATAAAAATCAGGGGAGACACCCCTTTTGTTACTTTACCCTTTTTTTTTTTGAGTTTAACGCAACCATCAGTGGCTACAAAGTATAAAAAATCATGTGGAACAGGCAAATTTAAAAGCTTTTCTCCCCCTTTTTGACCATTTCCTAAGATCTTCAACACATACATAGCATACATGCCTCAAGACTTATCCTGATCACCGAGCTTTGTTCCAAAGTATGGGAGGTAGGTTTCCTTAACGACTCTGTAATGTTCCTTCGATGTTTCTTAACCACAAAGAAAGCAAACACTATCAGGAGAGTTTTAGACATTTGTTAAACGACAAAATGACCTATCTTCTCTTTATACAGGGGTTCACACTGAAATCTTTGAATTTGGAATTCTTGGAATTTGGTAAGCTTGGAATTTGGAACCCTGGAATTTTAGTGTTTCTGGCCGTATAAAAAATAATCTATTAATCTCATTATTGAGGCCTATTTTACTCAGATTCATACATTTTAATTAAATTATTAAAACATTTACTTTACAAAATTGTTCATACTGAAATGAATTTAAATTTTTTTTTTTTTTTTTTTTTTTTTTTAGTAATCGACTATACCTTCCCATAGCCGTCCAGAGGACTTCTTTTCAATTTTTTTTTTTTAATGAAAAAAAATTTTTTTTTTCTAAAAGGAAAAAAAAATAAAAAGATAAAAAATAGTCTAGAATGAATAACCCCCACTGTGATCAACAAAAGCTTTCTCTAAAATTGGGCGGAGATTTAGTGTTTAACTTTTTTCTTCTCAGGCATCTGAATTTTTTGATTTTATAGAGAGCGTTTTCTTCTGTCAAAGCTTTCAGTTTTAAACATTCTTTTTTCTGCATACCTTCTCTCAATTTATGCATCTGACTATGCGATAATTTTCTTTTTTTCACACTTTATTCTCTCTTCTTTTTGGTCTGTTTTTTTTGACCTCTTTGAGATATTCTTCAATAATCTCCTATGGGGAAAGCTCTTAACATTTCGTCTCAACATTTTGTCTCGAAAATTAAAAAAAGATCAAAAAATACAGAAAAAAATAAGCTCTATTGCTAGCATATTTTTAATTTCTTTTAGTAAAGAGAAAATTATAGCAACCTTTCTAGTACGAAACTAATTTGAGGAATCATGGACTTTTTATTTTTATATAAAATATCATGAACTCAATACGAGATCTATTACGAGGCTTTTCATATTTTTTACTTTTTTTTCCTATACTTTATATTTTCTGTGTGAATATAATACAAAATCAAACAGTACTGTTCGTCAAAAGTAATGACCAGAATGTTATTCTTGAGAAATCAGACTATGTTCTAGGTTTTCATGACTCTCTGCTCCTCATTTTTCCAACAATCTGTCCTCCCCTAATTTTGTATTTACAGAAAAATCCTCTCTTCCTATTGTTTCGCATTGGTTTCTCTCTCTTTATGCTATTTAAAATATCTTCTCTTATTTAATATATATTTTTGTGATCATATTTCCATTTTCTATTTAATCATTTGTGGATCCAGTTGTAGGAATCACGTGACCTCTACAAGATTACCGAAAACTCTTATCCAAGAGCTCCATCACAACAATAATTAGTAAGGAAAAATCACAATATAATTGTCCAAATAAAAATTCATTTTGAATTTATTTAAAATTCAGAAATAAAAGGTTTTATTAAAGTTTGAAAATGCTGGAGTCAGGCTAGCTGAAACTGTTGGGAGGGGAAAGAGCGGCACCACCCATTGTCAGTGTGCTCACTGCTCTGAAGACGAGTTAGCTGTTTAAATTCGTCTAAGATTGTATTATAATGTTACTATTTTCCAATTTCTGTCTATATTTTTCAATTTTTTTTACTTAATATCTCAATAGAGCAATAATAATTATCATATTAAATTTCGTAATAAGTAATAAATGTCAATGATTATATTAGTGTTATTATATAGATTTCAATAAGAATAAAAATAAGGTAGTCCGATTTACCCCTCTCATTGCTTGTCTTATACAAAATAAAATACAAATCCTTTTTTTTTTACCACTTTTTTTTTTTTTGCAATTGTTTTTTATTTTGAAAAATTCAATAATTTTTAAAAAAATTTTCACTTAATATAAGTACTTTTTTTATATTTAAATTTAAATTATATGTAATAAAATTCATTTATAATATTGTAAAATACGAAAACCAAAGGTGGTCCGAGTCTCAACCCCTTCCATCAATTTTACACAGAACGCTCATTATCTTGTCTACTCCATCGCTACTTGCTATTTTCTCTCTTGGCAATCAAAAAATTACTCAGTTTAAAGAGGCTCCCCATACTTCGAAGTTGATTCGCACCTGCAAAAAGGTAATTTAATAGATTTAGCGTTACTCACCGAGAGGCACACAATTTTTCTTTCTTATATAGTATACTACTAAGTTACTTCCCAATATATATCATTAAAAGTGAGCCATATTCTTATCTTAATGAGTAAGGACAGACTCTCTTTGTACCTCTCTCTCCTAAACATTTATTCTGTGTGAATTTTATAAAAAAATTCTTTAGTATATTAATAAGAGATGACTTAACTAACGTATATCACATTTCAAAAGGTATCAGTACTTCTGCCTTGTGGCTATATTAAGATAATTTATATGAGTCTATACATGAAAATATATTTTTTTCTCCTCCTCTCTCTCTTTATAGTATTTATTCTAGAGTGACCGAATCACCACCTTACCCTACAAGCGAGGATCGGACCTTTTGCTCACACCCTGAGCCCAGAAATCTTAGTCTCTCTTTTATCTAATGGTGTAATGTAGAAAAAAGTTCTATAGGGTCTCGAGGAGCTCAATACAACGACTTTAATAGTATTAGCGTCTATCCTGTTCTGCTTCTCTCTCGTTCTCTCTACTTCATCTCTCTATCTTTCGCTATATCGTGTCTACTCCTCTGTTCTCTCTCTCTATTTCCCATATACATATAATTAGCATCTCTCATATACGATACGTAGGTGTGACATCTCCTCTATATCATGCTCACGAAAATGCGTATTATTTTGTTATATAGTAGTCTCTCGCCGTCTACGTACATACAGCAGATACTCTATGACACTCCACCTTATCCTGTGCGAACTCATATCAAATATTAATCGTTTTGTAACTAGTAATACTTCTCAAGTCTTTCATACTGTGACAGCTCTCTCCCTCATACATTCTCTAGTTGTGACTCTCTGACTCTCAATTTTGGTAATATAGACGAATTAGCGTATATCGTATCCTCCACGGAAGAATGCGAGCTTCTATAAATATCTATTATTAATATGAGTAATTAGAGAGATAGCGCAGTCTTATCTCTCACTGTTTCATTGTTTCATGGTTATGAGTTGAGTAAAGATAGCACTTGTGTTGACCATATGTAGCAAGAATGGTGAAGGGTTTGAATAAGCAGTATTGTATGCATTGTTTATTATATCTCAGGATATGAAAGTACTGTGCGACCGCCCGTCTTGCTGTTCCTTTACAAGTACACTGATCATACTCTCTCTGATTTTCCTTCTTTACCAACACTCTTATCTCGTACCATCTGAATGAGTGTTGAGTAGGTTGGGTCGTGGGCTTCGTGTGCTCTGGGTTATTGATTATGTTCATATTTCTATTGATGTTATCTCACTATGTAAATATTTATGCTCTGAACAGAAAAATCTCTCGCTTGCCAAACCGTCATGGTGAACAATATATGATTTGCTGATCTTCTCATAGAGATTGCAATTCTTCCTAATTAATTGCTACGATGAGACAAAACTTTTTACATGTCGCGTTTCACGTATTTAGAACTAGTGAACACAGTTCATATTATCGAAGGAGTCTTCCAAAGTCCTCAATCCTTAGAATATTCTCCATATTTTTCTTTGGCTAGCTTCCTCTCGTTCACATATGGTTACCTCAGAGTGATTCGTATCTTATAATAGATGTCTGATGAGTAGAGATACAAGACAAATACTTCTTATGCTCCCCATTGTACATTATATAGACCTGTCTACATTACAATAGACTCTCTATGCTACTCGTTGATTTACATGGGACGAAGAGACATAACTTTTATTGTGATTGGATATGTGTTACAACATCACAACTCTTACTACTTTGATCTTCGATTTAACATACAAACGTGGAAGCTTCACAATTTCATATCTTTCCAAAGTAGAGAATACTATCTCTGAGCATGACCGACTAAAATTATAATTATCATTCATATGACTCCTCGAGCAACATGTGCTACAATTGACTCCTATGCACTCTATTCCTCTCAATATTCTAATTGCCTTTTATCTCTGGAATAAACACTATATCAGCATTTTACCCCTCTGTTCGTTCACCCATAGTGCTACTGTATCCATAGTTGCCTCACGTATTCGCCATCCATCGTACTATTCAGTTCACGAGTAGCTATACAATAACACAGTAGTTGCTCCTCTCTCCGCTCACTCCTCTGATAGATAACGCGTTCAATTATAGTGATTTAATCTTATTCTATTCTCGGTCCTCCTAAGTCATCATCTACACAAAGTCTCGAATTGTGTGTTTAACTGCTTTTGTGTCATAGCGTCTACTCTGCTTTGTATATCTAGCACTCAACTTCACATGAAGTACTAGTAGTGTTGTGCGAGATTTTATTCAGCCCTAAAATGCCATCCTTATTGATCATTTTCAAACTCATATTGTGGGCAGATTACGTTATTCAGCCCATTATATTAACAAGCTTCTTATGAAATTATATAAGTCCAAAGATGTGAAAAAGTGATCTTGTGACTTCGTGTATAGAGAACCCTTTTGGAGCAGAATTATATTACTTTCTTTATACTTGTTATAACCTGGTATCCAGACTTACGACATCGTAATATTGTGGTAGAATTGTACGTGGTCGTGTCTAGGCAATACATTAATACTTAAATATTGCTAGGATGTATTTATGTTATTTTTGTCTGGAAGATTAGGTCAAGCAGAGAGATATAAATTTTTCTACCTGATAATAATAAATTAAAGTATAAATTAATAAGTCTAAGTATGTAATGTTTTAGTAATAGTAACATAAAGAGAGTGATTTAATAGTTAGATTACTATAATGAGATTAAAGAGAGACAGTTGGAATAGATAAAATATATCAATTATACGAAAGTCTACGTCATTCAAGAAAATTTCTCTACTCACTCAAAAAATGTTTACGAGAGGAAATATGTTAAGCTTCCCATAAGTGAAGTATTAATGAAGGAAACTATCTCTAATATAGGATATGCGAAAATAACAGATAACCATATCCTCATATAAAGAAGCAAGAAGAAGTAGGAATAAAAAAATGAGTTATTGAAATAAAATAATGAAAATATCGTTAAAAACTCCATTATATTCATATTATAATATATAAGAAGAGAAGCTCAAGGAGATAAATAAATAATGTTAAGAAACTAATAGCAATGAATGACTCTATATAGCACAGAGATAGACGCTATATAGAATCATACCATATTCCAAGTAGTTTATAAATGCATCAAGAATGAGCCATAGCAGAATAGAATATTGATGGTTCGAATTCATCTGAGCATATCTCCTCTCAAGTCTGTTATGCTACTGCACATGTGTCGATCGGTAGCTACTTTATCTATCTTGGCTACGTTTTTCATACCTTAGAGTTGCTCTAGTATTTAGACTGGAATGTTATCGCGTAATTCACTTGCCTTTGCGGAACAGAACTTTAAAACTAGGTGTCATTATTTAGAATACAAGAATAGATTATAGGCATCTGCTTATCAAACTTCATCAGATATTGAGCAAGGCGTGCAGCGTCCTTCATTAAGCAAGCGGGAGGCTGTGAGTTGGGATGCCTGGATGCGCAGATAGGACGCTGCCAACTCACGCTCGGGAGTATCGTAGAGAACCTCATAGTGCTTTGAGGGTGCCCTGTTAAATCATGTTGTTGGAGGATTTAACCAAAGTGGCCGCAGTTCTATTTATGGATAGGGAAAATAAGTGCATTATCTTTACTTATTAGTTAAGTACTGTGAATTTCTTAACATAGCCAAACAGTTGATTAAATGCCCATCTATATACTTATCACAATTATTTACTAAAAAATACATATTTGTATTCATTTGTTCATCTATCTGTATTCACAATAAATCAAACTTTTACGAGAAAAGTGCTTCTGAGACCTTACCTTCCCATCTCTTTATGACGTCGAGGAGTGATTTCGGTGCCCTACGGACGTCCATTTTGGTGCACCCCAGGAGCGACAGGGGGGCTAAACCCCCTAAAGTATATCATTGCAATAACATTAATAATTTCAAAATAGAAAAAAAAGAAAAAAAATCCTGGGGTTATATTCTCTCGCAAGATTCAGTGAGTTAAATATAGTGGAATATGTTTTGTATTAAAGTGAATAAATTTATTTGAGTCATAATTAATAACGCTAGAAGAAAAATTAAGCATATACTTATTTGCTTCTTATTAATATAGTGGACAGAAAGTCAGTTATACTTTCTCGGATAAAGTCGAAAATTTCAAAAATTCTAAGCTCCTCTCGATTTTCGTAGTCAGCTCCTAAAACACAACGCTCTTAAACAGTGAGCTCTCAAAAAGCATGTAACAGCCAAAAACAACAAGCCATGGCAGCATAATAGTATAAAATAATTTAAGAAAAAAATAATGATGTTTCAATTACGAAAAAAGTCTGATCTTCTTCGGACGCAAACAAAGGATTAGTACCACAAAATAGATGGGAGAAAGGCCCATTAACTCGCCTCTCCTCAACGCATATTCATCCCCTCCTTAACCTTATAGAGAGGCCCAATCACTGACTCTCTCAATACTCAGAATTCTGGTATTGGTGGAAAACAATCGTCTCACCATCTTCGCCGCCAAAATTAAAGGAACGCTGGCGTCCATGATGTCTCGGACTCACCATTAAAAATCGTACAGTCAACTGAACATCAAGTCCAGTTATACCAACCTTTGACCCCTCTCATTTTATAGACGTTTATAAAACCATTGCGTTAAGGCTCTGCGACACCACCACGATCTTCAAACTTAAGGATCACATAGAAGATACCCACGGGACGTGTTCGCTTGTGTGGCCCCCAAATTTATAGCCCACAAAATTATGGTCTCACAAAAATCACCATATTCACCTTCTCTCAAAAAATAGCACGCTATCGTCGAGACATTACAAAATCGAGGAGGTTTACCTTCCAGCCTTTGGAGAAAATAGGATACAGACGTATTTAAACAGGCATGAGACCCGATGAGTTGCCCAAGTGAATCATCTCCATTCGAGGGTCAAAGGGTGTATGGGAGGAAGGACAAAAGCTTCGATGGTTGGCTAGAACACAACCCCACAATTTGCCATAGACCTCTTCTTGGAGCAAATGGCCCCAAAATATCCAGATGTCAGTGTAATTCTTTAGCCGAAGAAAAATGATCTGGTTAAGAATAGGTCATTTAAGGTTTCAGCTTTACATGGGGATCTTATAAGAATTTTGTTCGAAAAGGAAAGAAATTGATCATTCTAACCCAAACGAAGAACAGGAGCTTAGCAGGGCTCTGTGTAAAATTCTGTGCGGAATTAGGGAACAGACTCAAGAGAAATGATTTCTACGCCGCGACTACTCCTCCTCCCAGCGCGACGCAAACCAAGAGCGCTAACATTGACATACTCTGAGAACAAGATAGTGTTGGATAAGGATTACAAATGGCCCACTTAGATGGCCTCCTGCACAAAAATCTTATTGACCGAGCTCTGTTCAACTCACTCAATCTCTTGTCAAGCTTTGGTTCGTTAAAGACCAAGCAGAGCTCTCTAGTTATTAGATGAATGTATGAATATCGTCACACTTGAACAAAAGTAGGAGTCACATGCTCTAATTCAGGAGGTATCAGAGAGTACAAATGGATTTATAGTAAACTTTATTATCTCAACAGCTGATCAAGTCAATTATGCCTCTCTATCATATTGCTGCTATACTCATTACAAAGCCATTCTAAATGTTATGGAGAGCAGTGCGTAGGTCCTATGTATCCATTAATATATTGTAATAGACCAAGGAAAAATGTCCCTTCATCGTCGGAAAACTGCTACAAGGCTGCAAATTTTTACCACAAATAGCAGCCGTGGAAAGGACTACTCACATAGAGAGAAGTGTAGAGCACTCTATAAATAATACCATCAAGTGATAAGTGACCCTCTTAACAATGCTAGTGAGCAGTCCTTCTAAAGTTAGAGCAAAGGGATTAAGAATATTTACTTGGATAGCGATTGTAAAGAACAAAATAAATTGATCAAAAAATGTTCTGGTGGAATTATTATATATTATTATCTAATTTAATAATAACCCTATTAACAATTAAAAATAAACAGCTGGCGCTAATAATATTACTTTACTACTACTACTACTATTACTATTATAATATAATAATAATAATAATTAATAATAATAATTATTTGAAGAATAATTAAAGATAAAAATAAATAATAATAAATAATAATTAGAAATATAATAATAATAATAATTAATTATAATAATAATTAATAACAATTGTAAAAACGTAAAAAAGGACAATATTATTATGACGAAAACCCTATGAACAATATTGATATCCAGAAATTGATCAAAATATAGATACAACTAACAAGCACGTACCAAAACGTATAGACAATATTTAAATCCCTTAAATTAAATGACATAAAAATGAAAATAATACAAATGAATACCAATAATAAAAATCTTATTATCATATATTTATTTCTCTATTCAATTTACATCACAAAGTTGTACTAAGGTGAATGCTTGATTGCTGCCTATTCTACTTCTAAAAAGAACTTCTAAAAATTCGGAAGTTAAATATGATAAGTAGTAGTAGTCCACAAATGAAATGAGAAAAAATTATCATGTAACATTAAAATGTTAATTGTTATATTGATATAAACCTAATTTATATATAAATATTATGCAGACTCTTCACCTATCCAATCACTACAACCTTACCCGTCTTGTACGTGAAGAATTTCTAGGCATTACTCCTCTTAAAAGGTAATGTACAAAATAATTACCTTTATATTATGTTATTGTTCAATCCTGTATGCAGCGTTGGGATATTATCTTTTTTGAAATCATATTTATTACAAGGGGAGGCTCGATTGGGATAGGGAGGTTTAAGTGGCAATCAATAAAAGGCAATAAATAACGAGTCGAGAGATGGAAGCAAATGACAGCATTACAGTATACTGTCGCCACCCAACGAATTTACTCGTTTAAGTCGCTGAAAAACGGATATCCGACGTCTGTGGACATTAAGGACAAGTAAGACAGTTACCAGCCACGTCTCTGTATGGGAAGGATCAATAGGGTTTGCTTGAGGGAATCTGAATTTGAACTCTGTGTATAGTCTTTATGGATCCAAGCACTTAATAAGATCGATTATTTATTAGACTCAGGTTCTGATTGTACATAATATTTTATCTTGCAATGCAAATGACCATCAAAAAGCGCCAGTTCGGAGGATGCAAGCGTACCAAGAAAGGTACCAACACTTCATAATAAATATTGAAGTAGGATTTCATCGTAAGTAATAGTGAAACTATCTCTATATATTGGGGAAAGTACTCTTACTAGCGATACTTTCTATGTAGCTAAGTAAGTACATAATACTTTTAGGCCGCCATGTATACATTATTTAAGATATTATGGATTGAGATGTGTGAGAGGGTGGCAAGTAATTATAAGAAGATATACTATTATTATATAAGATCAAGATCCTGAAGGAAGCAAAACATTTTTTACATTAAATGGAATATATTTTCCATCTCTGGATTGACCAGGGTCAATATGTTCTTCATTTAAGTCGCTTTTCCTATTCTGTGATGTAATATTTTCTTCAGATGATGAGAGTGATGACCTTAAAAGAACAAGACCACATAAAATTGAAAACTGAAGTCTTACATTCATCCTATAATATATATATATATATATATATATATAAAAATAAGAGAATGAGCACAGCGTTAATAGCAGAGGACGGCCAAACAACTACTGACGAAGAAGCCGCTTATATTACAGAGAGAGTATTAATAGAATTAGCCAACACATTCCCTTATAAAATAGACATAC
>JABUQX010011235.1:35000-37500 GCA_015478945.1 Trachelipus rathkii | reverse complement strand
CTGCAAGGTTTTGACGATATCCAAGGTCTTGGAATGGAGAGCATTTACAACTGGCTCTAACATCGCAGAGATCAATATCATAGCCATGATGAATGACGACTTACATGCAGCTGAATGCAACTGAAAAGCTCTTTTTTTGTAGCGGTATTTCCTTCAATTGAAAGGATTTCTAAAGCTTGCATCATTCGTACAAAGTGCTTTTAAAACACTGATGCACTTGTGTTTTTCAGACACATCTGGTCTGGCATAGGCTGGGGATGTTTGTATTTAATTTCCTTCTCAAGACCGTCTCGCGAAAAAACGTAATAATGTCCTTTATAGTTCCCAAAGTATTGCGGATTTCTGGTATTGTGTTCAAATCATTTACTACTAGATTTTGTTTGTGTGAAGAGCAATGAAAGAACAATGCTTTTTTATACTTTTTCCACTATTTTTTGGACACCTCCTTCTTTGCCAGACATCGTAGAAAAGTCATGGAGACCAAGCCCACGCATTTCTCGGATCCAGTTCTTCGGTCGTGACAAAATCGTCAATGGCTTTCGCAATGGTTTTTGCGTCAATCGCTTTCAGTTCTACAAAGCCAATAAATTCTTCTTTGACTTCATCGGACTCTTTGACGAAATAGCGCAACCCTATGGATAATTGTTCCTTTCCACAAATATCAGCGGTTTCATCTGCTAGTAAGCTATACGCCCACGCTTCCTTTACCTTATTTAAACGATGTCTTCCTTTATAGCTAGTACATATAGAGAAATGCATCTCATTTTCTGAATTTGAACTGATTTGGCTAATAGCAGTTTTCTTACCCCTTTTCAAAAATGGGTTTTTTCAATGTCTGAATCTCCGCATCTATCGTAAGCAGCACAAATCTTGCAACACTCCCTCATCATGATGCTTACCCCGAAGCGGTAAATCGCGCTCACCAGAAAATGTCACACATGAAATTATTGAGGATAATATTTTTTATTTTCTTTATAGATTTTCTTAGAATGCTGGCTAATTTGGATGTCTACCGGCACGTCCTGTAGGAACATTCTTGCAGCTTCAACAGCAGTATTTATTGCCACTCGTGTTTGTATGTCCCTACAACCGCAAGAACATCTTTAAATTTAGTAAAAGGTTCTATATTAAAGAAGGCCTAGGACTCCTCTCACCGAACTTTTAATTTGTAGAAAAAAATTACAAAAACTTGCCAAAAGGCATTTTAGGTGCCTGCAGTATGTCAGCCAAGGTGAATAAGTCTCCAACCATTCATAATTGATATTCCTCTTTAAGTGGGTAGCATCTTTCAAAAAATTATAGGTCTTAGGTGGAATCCAACAATCTTTCAGTAACTGTTTCTTTTTCTCAGTCTAAATATGTTCTTTGCGGTTTTGTAAGGGACATATCAAACACAGAGTGGCATAATACTGCTGTTGAAGCTGCAAGATTGTTCCTACAGAACGTGCCGGTAGACATCCAAATTAGCCAGCATTCTAAGAAAATTCAAGCAAGAAAATAAAAAAATATTTCCCAATAATTTCATGTTTGACAGTTCTGGTGAGCGCGATGTTACCGCTTCGGGGTAAGCATTATGATGAGGGAGTGTTGCAAGAATTTTGCTGCTTACGAATAGATGCCGGAGATCAGGCATTGAAAAACCATTTTGAAAGGGGAAGAAAAATGCTATATACCAATCAGTTCAGATTCAGAATGAGAAGTCATTTCTCTATATGGTACTACTATAAAGGAAAGCATCGTTAATAAGTTAAAGGAAGCGTGCGTGTATAGCTTACTAGCAGATGAAACCGCTGATATTTGTGGAAAGGAACAATTATCCATAGAGTTGCGCTATTTCGTCAAAGAGTCCGATGAAGTCAAAGAAGGATTTATGGGCCTTGTTAGAACGAAAGCGAATTGAACGCAAAAACCATTGGAAAGCCATGACGATTTTGTCACGGACCGAAGATACTGGATCCGAGGAAATGCGTTGGGCTTGGTCTCCATGACTTTTCACGACTTGTACTGGCAAAGAAGGAGGTTGTCCAAAAATAGTGAAAAAAAGTATAAAAAGCATTGTTCTTTCATTGCTCTTCCACAAAACAAAATCTAGTAGTAATGATTTGAACACAATACCAGAAAACCGCAATACTGTTGGGAACTATTAAGGACATTATTACGTTTTTCGCGAGTCGGTCTTGAGAGAAAATTAATGCCAAACATCCCAAGCCTATGCCAGACCAGATGGTCTGAAAAACACAAGTGCATTAGAGTATTTAAGGAGCACTTTTTGTACGAATGATGCAAGCTTTAGAAATCCTTTCAATGAAGGAAATACCGCCACAAGAAAAAGAGCTTTTCAGTTGCATTCAGCTGCATGTAAAAGTCGTCATTCACATGGCTATTGATATTGATCTCTGCGATGTTAGAGCCATGGTAAATGCTCTCATTCCAAAGACTTGGATATCGTTTCAAAAACCTTGCAGCACATTTCCACATATTGTGGAAATGGTTAGAAGCC
>JABUQX010011235.1:5000-22500 GCA_015478945.1 Trachelipus rathkii | reverse complement strand
CAGAGGAGGCGGGGAACGACGCAAAAACCCAGCTCGGTCCCATTCCTGGTTCCGGCGACGACCACCCTCTCATCAGAAATTACGTGCTACCCTTAGGGGTTCCATTAATTTAAAATAAAAAATAAATATAAATAAATAAATAATTTGATAAAAAAATACCACGACAAAGCATGCATCTTGGAAAACAATTGCTGTAAAAAATAAAAAATTTTCGTACTGCTTTTCATGATTCACCACTGGCTCTAAACTCCTCAAAAGTCTATAGTTGAAGCAATTCATATATATATATATATAATATATATATATTATATATATATATATATATATATATATATATATATATATATATATATATATATATATATTTTTTATAACTATACTATATATATTTATATATAAATTTATTATATTTATATATATATTTATATTTAGTTAGTTAGTTAGATGTGGCAATGTTCTTTCCTCTCACTCATGGGGAGGAAAATTATTTTTAAAAAAATATTGTCGAAAAAACTGATTTTTAGCCATACGGCGATAATCTATATATTTACCATGAGCTTATTTTATGCATAAAAAAAAAAGGTAATAGTCAAGTTCAACAGATTCTAAAAAAATCGATATTTCGATATTCCTATAAGCAACTCTGCCAAATGTTGTTAATAAAAAATTGCCAAATTTACGATATTTTTTATAAGCAACATTATTCGTTGTTTTCCCATATCTCTTTTTACGTTCCAAAAATCAGTAAGGTTATGATAAGTTTGGTTACGTAGACTCGGATTTACTGTGTATAATTAACAAAACTTATAACCTAAACTTAATGGGTCCTAAAACGAATTTAAACAAAAAAATAAATTTTTTGGTAGATTGATTAAATTTAAATATGAGAGGTTTGGCACCACTGTTTTAGTACTTTTACATGGGACCGATAGATATATAAAAAAAAAAAAACTTGATTATCGGAAAAAATATCGATATTTCGTCAGAGTTTAACTACTATTTCCAAAAATAATTTAAATAATAACAATGGTAATTATGGAAAACTGTTGACTTGGATTCATGTAAATAGTATTAAACCTATAAACATTTAATTTACAAATGGTTTTAAATTGTATATATTTTTTATTGATTTTTGCATATTTTATGAAATATTTAAAAAAAAAAATTTAAAATAACGTTCCGAAAATTTTTAATGGATAGTTTTCGCGTTTTTATAGGGATAGGTTTAACACTCGATGCTTTTTCCCGATATTTGATATATTGATTTCAATTTTTCGATAATCGATAATTTTATACAATTGTCAACGATTCGATTGTATAGGCAAAATTTACGTAAATAAAGTATGAAGAAATGTGAGTAATTTTGTAATATCAATTTCTTCTACGCACGATACAATAAAAAAAATTTAAATAAATATAATAACGCTACGAAATATATATATATATATATATATATATATATATATATATATATATATATATTTATGTAAAAAAATATATAAAAATATATATAAAATATATATAAATATATATATATATATATATATATATATATATATATATATATATATATATATATATATATATATATATATATATATATATATTACAAATATATATATATATATATATTTATAGAAATATTTTATTTAATAAAAATATAATATAATAATTTATGTATTTATGCATGGTGAAAAGATAATAAGCTTACCTGAAGGAGACTTTATTTAGAATAAAGAAGTTTCTTAAAAATATGTGAACCTAAAAATCGCCGTTTTCTTTTTAGATGTTTTTGTTCCCCATTTCAAGGGGCCTCGAGCAGACGGGGGACAGCCCCCGTCGTCCACCTGGACGGCCGAGAGATCGACCCCTGCCATCTTTGCGGTTTCCCTTGACATGGTATTCCTTTTAGTTAAAGGGAATTAAAAATTATTTTTTTTAACAGGAATACCATAGGGACAAAGTTGCCAACGACCACATGGAACGGGAGGTCAGATGAAAAAAAAATTTTTCTCAGGAGTAGCCAGCCTCTGATATAAAAAGATATTCTAGGGGCGAAATGAGGTTAGGTTACGTTACTATATATATATATATATAAATATATATATATATATATATATATATATATATATATATATATATATATATATATATATATATATATGGTCAGGGCCTCTTAACCGCTAGGCAAACTAGGCAAATGCCTAGGACTGACGGAAGAATATGAGAGACTGACCCTGGTGGCTAGAATTTACGTCTGAAAAATAACTATTTATATATATATATATATATATATATATATATATATATATATATATATATATATATATATATATATATATATATATATATATATATATATATATATATATATACTTCATAATATATATATATATGTGCTATGTATGTATATATATATTATATAAATAATATATAATATATATATAATAATAACAATAATAATAATAATAATATATATAATAATAATATATATATATAATAATAATATATATAATAATAATATATATGTATATATATATATATTAATAATAATATAATAATAATAATATAATAACATTTCTAATAACAATAATAATAATAATATATGTATATTAATAATATATATATATTAATAATATATATATATAATAATAATAATAATAATAATATATAATAATAATATATATAATAATATAATATATAATAATAATATATATATTAATAATAATATATATATATATTAATAATAATAATAATAATATATAATAATAATAATAATAACTTCTTTAATATATATATGTATATATTAATAATAATAATAATAATATGTATATAATAATAATAATATATATAATATTATAATATAATAATATGATTATGTATAATATCTATAATTAATAATATCCTGTAATTAATAATATGAAATAATAATAATAATAATAATAATATATGTAATATATATAAATATAATAATAATAATATATATATGTAATAATATAATAATAATATAATATAATAACAATAATAACAATAATAATAACCAATAATAATAATAATAATAATAATAATAATAATATATATAATAATAATAATAATAATATATAATAATAATATATATAATATATATATAATAATAATAATAATAACATATAATAATAATAATAATAATATATATCTATATATATGTATAATAATAATAATAATAATATGTAATATATAATAATAATATATGTAATAATGTAATAATGTATGTAACAATCGTAATCTGTAATCTGTAATCTGTAATCTGTAATCTATATCTGTAATAATATAATAATAATATATATATATATAATATATATATAATAATAATAATAATATATATATATATAATAATAATAATATAATAATAATAAATAATAATAATAATAATATATAATAATAATAATAATACTTAATAATATAATAATAATAATAATAATAATAACAATAATAATATATATATATTTATATATATGTAATAATATATAATAATAATAATATAATAATAATAATATATGTATATATATAATATGTAATAATATATAATATAATATTATATAATATAATAATAATATATATATATATATAATATAATAATAATAATAATAATAATAATATATATATATATATGCTCAATAATATAATAATATATATATATAATATAATATATATGTATATATTATGTATATATATTATATATAATATATATGTAATAATAATAATAATAATATGTATATAAATAATAATAATAACAATAATATAATAATAATAATAATAACATAATATAATATATATATATGTTTATAATATAATAATAATATATAATAATATATATATGTAATAATATATATATATAATAATAATATATAACAATAATAATAATAATAATAATAATAATAATGTATGTAATAATCTATAATGTCTATGTAATCTGTGTCTGTGTACATCTATGTAATCTGTACCGTATCAATAATATGTGTAATATAATATAACAATAATAATAATAATAATATATAATAATAATATATATATAATATTTAATATTTAATAATAATATATATATATATACTATATATATATATATATATATATATATATAATTTACATATATTGCTTTAGGTGAATTTTTTTGCCTAGGGCGTAATGAATGGTTAAGGGTCCTGTATAAGGTAATATTGAAGACAGCGACCCCACCCATTTTAGAGAAAATTTTCAGTTCAAACGATATTAAATTCTATATATATATATATATATATATATATATATATATATATATATATATATATATATATATATATATATATATATATATATATATATATATATATATATACAGTGGCATTATTTGGGAGGCCAGGACCATAGCTACAGAGCCTACAGACACTTCTAAAAATTTTAAGTACCATATCATTTAAAGACTTAAAGTGCAAAGTTTAAATTAATTTTATATAATTCGTCGCTATCAGGAACAAATCTCGTAAAAAGTCCATTAGTTAAAACTAAACTTAAAACCATCAGAGAAAATGCAACATTAGAATTTCAGCTGATTTTTTGAAGAATGTGTAGCGCATCTGAATCTATGAACTGAAGTATTAGAAATTGCTGTACCAAGAATTAACAAATTCAAAAATACAGACCCAACATTCCCACTTCGACCCACAGATTTATTATCGCACATCCATTTTTATACCATTTGTGGATAGGAAAGAGGTTTTTAAATTTTCCCTTCAATTTGTCATACCGAACAGGTGTAATGTGCCATATGAGAAGATGATAAAAAGATTGTGTAATATTTTACAAGGAAGATCTCAGCAAAAATGAAGATTTAGTAAAAATCACAATAGGATTTATGGGAGTTGAAATGGCATCACAGCACAGGTCTCAAAAACTGCAATAGATGGACTGGTTTCTTGTTCGCACGCAGCCACAATTTCCAAATATTTACATCTTGTTGTAAATACTGGCAATTTTACCCTTTAATGCTTCAGTTGAAAGAAGCTTTTCAACATTAAAACTTCTGAAAACCTACTTATACTATTGGAGAAGAAAGACTTATTGGACTTGCCCTCCTTTACATACATCGAAATAAAAATTGAAGATGTTATTTCAGACTTCGCTCACTCTCATGCCAGGCGATTAAATTTAACAATTTAGGTAAAGATGATTTTTAGTAATTCATATAAATTCTTCCATTTTTTCTTAGGAATTTATTATTTTTGTCTTTACCTTTATATATATATATATATATATATATATATATATATATATATATATATATATATATATATATATATATATATATATATATATATATATTGTATATATATATATATATATATATATATATATATATATTTTTTATTAGAAAGAACTATTTTTGTTCCCCTGAAAAAAATTTCTGGATACGCCACTGTATATATATATATATATATATATATATATATATATATATTTTATATAAGAATGTATATTTATATATATATATTTTTTATATATATATATATATATATATATATTGTGGTAATGAGGTCAGGTCAATTTTACCAACATAGCGTGCCAATGCAAAAGCGTAGTTTTTTAAACGAACTCTTTTTCTCACTATGGCAAATCCGGCAATATTCTCAAAACGCGTCTTCATCTTATTCAAGCGCCATTTTCGCACGACAACGACGCTTTCTAATTACTCAGAAGAATTATGGATTTTTACTGTTTTATGAAGGCTTAAAGCTTATTAAAGCATGTGATATTTCTCTTTTTGCCATGGTTACTGGGGTCCGTATTTTTGTCTAAATACAAATTCAACTGCATCAAGTCTTTGTTCAAACCTTTTGGCCCACTAACATCAAACAAGTGCATCCCGCTAAAAAGTGGTGACCCTGGAGTGACTAGTACCACTGAAGAGTCCAAAGCAGCCCCCCGGGACGAAACGCCAATTTATCGTGACAACGCTCACTCTCTTCAACATCATCTATCTAGTCTTCAGCTAATGAAGGTGGTTCTTCAACAGCGGCCATAACTCCTTCATATTGGTGTTCCCGGAGTGACCAGCGCCACTGGAGTGGCACAACGAACACCAGCCAGCTTCCCATCTTCTCTCAAAGTTGTTCGCCGTGGTAAGACATTTCGTTGTAGAGTTTGTTTTACCACAATCGTTCAACGCGGCATTACATCAATTCAAGTTTCTTCTGCTGGGCGCTGCTCTGTTCGGTCATCCTGTAACGCCTGTACTGTGCTTTTCACTGCAGGTGCAGACCAACTGCACGTAAGAGTACAGAGTGGTCGAAGCTTTCTCAGTGGCTTTAATGTGTGCCACCTGGCTCTCATCGACAGCGACAAACGTTCTTCCAGGTGCGCAGAGCGGAGTGTGCTGGCGGCATTGTCACTGGGGGGAGTTCTGTGGCGTCTAGTAGAAGGGGGCTGCAACCACCACTGAAGAGTCCAAAGCAGCCTCCGGAACGAAACGCCACAGAACTTCAGTGACTGAAGGACTAATTGGTGAAGAACAAGGTGCGTTTAGGGGTGGTAGATAGAGGTTGTGTGGATCAAATCTTTACATTGAAACAAATGATTGAGAAAATGAGGAAGAAGAAGAATAAATTATATTTAGGTTTTATGGATTTACAACAGGCGTATGATAGAGTTAATAGGGAAGCCCTATGGCAGGTGTTAGTAATATATGGTGGTGGTGGTAGGCTTCTGAATGGAATTAAGTGTGTATAACGATAGTGAGGCGTGTGTAAGAATAAATGGTGTCAAAAGTGATTGGTTTAGTATTAATAGCGGAGTGAGGCAGGGTTGTGTTATGTCTTCTTGGTTATTCAATTTGTATATGGATGGGGTTATGAAAGAATTCGAGGTGGGGATGGCAGGAAATGGTGTTAGAATGATGGAGAATGGAGATGAGTGGAGGATGCCCTACCTATTATATGCGGATGATTTGGTTTGTGTGGCGAATCTGAAGAGAGTTTGAGAGGATTGGTAGAGAGATTTGGCAGGGTGTGTAAAAGGATGGATTTGAAAGTAAACGTAGATAAGAGTAAGGTTATGGTTGTGAGTGAGGACAGTCCTCAGTGTGAAGTTATGTTAGATGGTGAGCAGCTGGAACAAGTGTCTGAGTTTAAATATTTAGGGTATGTGTTGGATGAGAAGGGAACGGATGATGCAGAGTGTAGTAGGAAAGTTGTGAATGGCAGGAAGGTTGCTGGTGCAATTAAATCGTTGGTGAATGTAAAGGGACTAAGTCTTGAGTGTGCTAGGGTCTTACATGAGGGTATGTTGTTACCTGTGTTGTTGTATAGTAGTGAGACTATGGTCTGGAATAAAAATATAGATCTAAGAGTACAATTTGTTCAGATGGACAATCTTAGGGGCATGCTAGGTGTGAGAAAATTGATAAAATGAGGAATAAACGTATTAGAGGATTGTGTGGTGCGAGAAAGGGGTAAAAAAGAGAATAAATGAAAGTATGTTGAAGAGATAGTTTGGTCATGTGGAAAGGATGAATATTGATAGTCGGTTGGTTAGCGTATGTATAAAGTAGCTATTAGTGTGTTGGGAACCGACAGCCGGCTGGGAGACCGAAGAAGAAAAGTGGTTGAGTCGTGTCGGTGAACGAATGTCTGAAGGATAGAAATGTGAGTTTGAGAGGCGAGAATAAGGTGCATAATAGGAGCGAATGGGGGGTTATGTGAGGGGGTATGGTTGTGGCTTACTTGGCCCAAAGGCATAAACCGCTTACATTGAAAATTTACCATAGTGAGAGGGTCCGTCGCGGTCCCGTGAAGCTCTAGGGTTGGATTTTCTGTCTGTGACGAGTTCTCACTAATTAATGGTACCGAGGGGGCAGTAAGGCTGGACTTTCTTTTCGACTTTGGTATTTCCTTCTACTGCTTTTTCTTTTCCGATGCATTTACGCACCTTACCCCCAGTCTTGAAAAAAAAAAAGGTAGATAAAGAATATATATATATATATATATATATATATATATATATAACATAATATATATATATATATATATATATATATATTTACTTTATTTTCTTTGCTCTCTATATATATATATATATATATATATATATATATATATATAAATTTTTTTATTGTATCTTACGTAAAAAAGTCTTAAATTTTTATTTATTTTTTTAATTATTTACGTACACGTTGTATATAAAATAGAACCGTTGATTACCTTGAAAAAAAATCAATATCGATGTATCGTTACTCTGAAACACATTTCCACAGTGTATCTTCATCCCTACACGAACGAAATGAAGCGAAAGTGTCATGATTTTTTTAGCGTTATTTTTTTTATTTTTTTTTTAAATATAAACGTAAAATGTACCAAAATCAATAGATAAAAATTCAAATAATTTTTTAAAACCATTTTTGTAATTAAATGCTTATAGTTTTAATACCGTATTTAAATGAATCAGTTGATAGCTCACCACAATTACCGTAATAATAATTGTAAATAATAATTTGAATATAATGTAATAAATAGGGCATTTAATGAATTTTTAATATCTTAATTTTAATGTTTATGCTGAAGAGAGAGAAAAGAAATATATTATTTAAACATTTGTAATGTAAACTTACTTCATAAGCCCCATTTCTAATTCAATTATTGTACATTTTACAGCTACAAAAAGAGTACGTTTTCTTGAATCAGAATTAACAAAAATTCATCGAATATGTTTAGTGGGAATTTTGGCTGAGGATAATGAAACTAATGAAGCAGCTAGGGTAAAGCATTGAAAGTATCTTCCCTTTCAATTGTCATTTATATATATATATATATATATATATATATATATATATAACAACAACCAATAATATATATATATATATATATATATATATATATATATATATATATATATATATATATATATATATATATATATACTTTGTCTTTGTCTCCACATTCTATGTCTATATTACCTGAATCTCAATTGGAGATACGAGAAAGATGTCTCAAATTTGTTTCATACATCTATTTATACATTTTAATCGTCAAAAAATTTAACTAGTTTTCTTTTATTTTATTTTTTAACTTTTACTTGAAATTATCTAAAATTTTGCGAAATTAAGGTTGTTGTCATCATAATTTTCAACTTTTATATGACCATATCTGCCATCCCATCGTGTCCATAATATTATTAAAAAGTTAAATAAACTTTTGATCGTCCCAGCACCATCTAATATCTTTGAAAAATTCTTTCAACACTTTCTGTCACTTTCTCAACAACTTATCTCAGAAACTTTCAGAAAAATCTATTTGATCATCGCAATTTGCATCAGCTTATATATATATATATATATATATATATATATATATATATATATATATATATATATATATATATATATATATATATAACTAGATATTTGTCTACAAATATATGTGACCTTCTAAATATATATATATATATCAGGGATAAAACAATATATAATTGTATATATATATTGGGAAAAACAAAAAACAAAATACATAACTTATTTCGTTCTTTCTGATTTCGATAGTGAAGAGTTTGAAACGCTCATCAGACCAGATGTGAGGTGAGGAAAAGTTTGCTATACACCATTACTGACTTATATATATACTCCCTCTATATATATATATATATATATATATATATATATATATATATATATATATATATATATATATATATATATATATATATATATATATATATATATTATATATATATATATATATGATACTTGCATATTAAAATATTAATGGCTTACTCCTTTCATTTTCTTTTTATCTTCAAAATCTAATTTTAGCTGTATCATTTTTTATTGGAAGAATAGCAAGATGCACGAAACGTTGTTGAGACGCAGATGAAGGTAAATAATATTTTGCTCTGTGCCGAAAATATTTCAGCTGAGCAGTTTGTGGCAAGAGTGCATAAATACAGTCTTAAAGCAATGTTAATATTGGGATGCAAATCATGGAGAGTTTTTTGGGGATAGAACTTTGTTTAAATTTGAGAAGGATTAATTCGAATTTTCTTCTAAAAGAAAAGTTTTCAGATGAATGCATTATGTGCCAAAGTCTCTTAATCTGATGGATATATGCGCTGCAGTAGTGTTTAGCTGATTTATGAATTTCTTCTGCTTCGATCTCCGTAAGGTTTGACAAAAAAAATTTTTTTTTTGAGATTTCGCTACATACAGAATACACTGTATATTCTATCCTAGACTCATCGGATTCATCAAACAATCTCTTGTTTTTTATTTCTTTTAGATATATTTTCTTCAATTCCTACTTGTTGCAGGATTTAACATTTTTTTTTTTTTTTTTTTTGCTAGCCTTTCAAAAACATCAAATCATATTTTCATTTCGGGTAAAATAGTGCTAAGAGAGTTATACAAGTTAATACAGTTCCTACATGTATTTCCTCACCCTATAACTTTTCACTTACTGTATCGAACCTGTCTAGAATGGATTCCCACACTGAAATGAAAGTCGCTTCATAACAGTTTCATTTTTCAAATTCTCCTTTGCTTGTACTCTAGTTACCGACTTCTCATTCACATCATTTATGTTTTAGGGCCTTAATAATGGCTTTAAAATCACAATTTAGACTTTTACAGGCTTCTTTCCGAGCTGACCATCTAGTTCCACAGAGCGTTTTAGGAAAAGATTACCTGGTTCGAAATTAGACGCTAAAATTCTCCATCAACTTGTAGAACCTGAGAGAAACTGAAGATGCTGTAGTAGTTCAAAAAATGATGCAGCTATCCTGCAACACGTTGAAGCACCAAATCCCACTAAATTATGGGAATGGGATGAACACTGTATGAAAAAGGCTAATGGATCATTTTCTTTAATTCTTGCTTGCAGGCCGGAATGTATCCCCGACATATTAGCAGCATTGTCATAGGTATGTCCTCGACAATTACTCGATCTAATCCTTTTGTAGAGAGAAGTTATCACTTCATCAGCTACTTCATTACCGGTATGACCAAGATTTTTCAAAAATCCTAAAAATCGTTCTTCGGGAAAACTTTTGTTTACAAACCTGATAACAAAACTTAACTGATCCTTGAGGTTTATCAGGTGTGGAATCGGCTATAATTGAGAAATATTTGGAAACTTTCGCTTATTTCCCTATTACATTGATGACCGTATCGGCCATAATCTGAATAAGTTCCTCTTAAATGTTAAAAGATAAGAATGAAATCTTACCAGAATTTCCATATACATGGTTTATAAGAGTACTCTGCAATGAGCTCCAAACACATCATGAAATTTGCATTTTTAGCAGAGCCAAACACTTCGTCCTCACCTAGTAAAGCTAACCCTCGCGAGCATACTGTAGTTTTTTAATAAAAGCAACTACTCTTTGAAGTACGCCTTTCCATTTAACTTCTAATTCAGATAAGAGATGTCTATCAACACCGCCTTTCAAACATCAACATAAAATCGCGATGAGAATTCTCATGTTCTGTGAATCGTTGAATGGCATGTTTCCATTCATTAAAACCATCTGTTACAAATTGTGATTCAATTGCCCCTCCAAAATGTTTACATGGAACACAACACACACAACCTTGGCTGCAGAAATACACTAAATAATCACGTTTCACAACGTCTCCATTCAAAAGTTTTCGTTAAGAATCTATTTTTGTATGGGTATATTATCTTGGAATTTGAAAAATTACTGTAAATTTTTGATTGACGCCATTTTTGGCGAAGTAGTCTCGCGTGACGTCGTTGATTTTCCAAAACAATGGATCATTGCTTGGTATTTCGTTTTCTAATACTTCATTTGCAGGATTTATAGTTTTAACAATTGAGTTAGAAGATGCACATGTTACTAAATTCACAATCACTTGTTTTCACTTCCAACGGTTATTTGAGGTATCACTATCAAGTCTGCTATATAGTCTCAAGAGTTTATGCGAAAGAAGGAATCTTAGAGACACACTCGTCTCGTCCGTAAAGAGCACCTTCGCCCAATCTTCGACAGTCCAATGTATGTGTTCTCGGGCAAATGCCAGTCACGCCCTTCGATGTGCCGTGGTGTGCGGTGGACCTATGGAATTCCTCCGGGTCAGGTAATTATGTTCCGCAAGGCGTCGACGCATTGTATTGTCACTCACCCTGGTGCCGTGTACCTCCGCCAGCTGTATCTGCAGATCTCGTGCCGTTGTGTGGCGCACTCGTAATGCACGCAGACGTATAAATCGGTCTTCCACGGTTGTTGTAGCCCTGGGTCTACCTTGTCTTCGCCAGCGATCACCTGTGCAATCGTTGTGTGTGTGCTACACCAAACCATCGACCAAGTTCCCGGTACCCGTGTTCTTCGGCGTGGTGTTATCTGCACGCACTGATCTCTTGACAGTTGACGCACTATCCTCTCATGTTTATCGGAGTCGCTTCGTACGTGAATGATCTCTTGCTCGATTATATCCCCGACATAACCTACCCAGGTCTATTTACGTGGTTTGTTTTCCAAAATTTATCGCGGTGACGGCCCCAATACTGCAATTCTCCGCGGGGTGGTTACATAGTTACACTGATGCTGTCGTCTGTGTTAGTGTGGGGTTTCATGGGGTTAGGGGCCTTCCCATTCCTGCGTGTGATATTCACCCTAGTGGTGCGTTATTTTTGACGATTAATATATATTATATATATATATTATATATATATATATATATATATATATATATATATATATATATATATATATATATATATATATATATATATATATATATATATATATAATATTTATATATTTATATATTTATATATTTATATATTTATATATTTATATATTTATATATAATTATATATTTATATATTTATATATTTATATATTTATATATTTATATGTTTATATGTTTATATGATTTACTAATAGTTATATATTTATATATTTATATATTTATATATTTATATATTTATATATTATATATGTATATATTTATATATTTATATATTATATATTTATATATTTATATATTTATATATTTATATATTTATATTTATATTTATATTTATATTTATATTTATATTTATATTTATATTTATATTTATATTTATATTTATATTTATATTTATATTTATATTTATATTTATATTTATATTTATATTTATATTTATATTTATATTTATATTTATATTTATATTTATATTTATATTTATATTTATATTTATATTTATATTTATATTTATATTTATATTTATATTTATATTTATATTTATATTTATATATATATATATATATATATATATATATATATATATATATATATATATATATATATATATATATATATATATATATATATATATATATATATATATCCACTAGAATAATTGGGAAACCAGCATTTATGGAAATGTCTTTGGAAGGAGTTATTCATTACAAGAAACCAATATATTGTTTAACAATGACAAATTGTTTAGTCGGTATTACTGGATTTAAGGACACCGAAGTGATTGTAAGTTACTTTCATTATTTCCTCGTTTACTTATTAAAAGTAGATTAACAAAAATTAAATTTACAATGTAAAATTTTTCTCCTGGACCAACAGATTTTTTCTAGTATAAATTATTTTTTCCATTGTCCATTCTTAGGTATTAAAAGTATATATATATATATATATATATATATATATATATATATATATATATATATATATATATATATATATATATATATATATATATTATATATATATATATATATATATATATATATATATATATCATTAGAACGAACTTTTAACGTTAATTTGCTACATGGGTGGCAGCCACATTATAGAATTACCAGATGAAGATAAAAACTTCTCCATGGATGTCAGTTTCAGAATGCAATTATCAAGTACAGATAAAGACCACTATCTAATAGCTTATTCCTGTATGGGAGAAGCGTATCATTTTGCAATCGAAAATGAGATTCCAGTTATGAATAAAGACTGGATTTATGCCACTTGGGAATATAGAAATAACTTTAAAATTAAAGCAAATGATACATACTTCGTAAGTACAATTTATTTTCCTTTTGTTTAGAAATAGAAATAAAGTAAAATTTTTTACAAAAGCATAAAAATAATTTTTCGTTAATAGATCGTATTTGAACGATAAAATTAGCGTGTTGTGTTTGAAGCATCTGCTAAAGGCAAATCAATAAAGCATTTTATCAAACTTTTAAAACATGCCAACAACCTCAATCCTATAATTTACTTAAATGAATCTCGTAAATATTTGATACTTTCAGACTATCTCTATATATTTATATTTCAAAGCAACTTAGTATATCTATATTCATCTCCATATATATATCTCTACATCTCGAGAGATAGACATCTACCCCTATTTGTGTCTATATATTTCTTTCTCTTTTATGCATATTATTTATTTTATTTATATTCATCTATTTTAGTTCCGATACAAATTGGACCTATTTCAAAACTTTAGGATTGTTCTTGTTGGCTTTTCTAATAAAGACCGAACTGATATGGAATGGCATATTAAAAAAAAAGGTGGGTTTTTAACAACTTTACAAGACGGTTCAGCCACTCATGTTGTAGTAAATTCCAAATATGTAATAGTAGAACCTTTAAATTTTCCGTCTGAAGCATTTGTTGTTGTAGAGACATGGTTTTCGAATTCCCTTAGAGAAGGACACTCTGTTAACGAACGTCTTCATTTGTATGATTATGTAAGTAAAAAATCATTTTAATTTAGTATATTTTTGCATATTCTTTATATATTTGAATTGCCTGTGTACCATCCGTAATTTTTTTTTTAATTATTTCAGAAAGGTGCCAAAAATCCTAGTACGAGCATGAGCACTTCTAGATTTCTTGGTACATATCGGAGCGGGTTCCCTGCTGAACCCCTTTGTCGTAGTAGAACATCCCCTGTTAAATCTCTATTTGATCCTATTAACGATAAATACACTAAAAAACAAAAATCTATACAGTATTATACAAATCTATACAAATCTAATTGTAATCAATATATAATAATAATTACAATATTTTTAATATTTATAATACTAATAATATACGTTGGGTATTATAACACTAATAATGTTACACTAAATTACATGATTAATGAAATAATAAATTATAATTAATCACGTTATAACGTAAACCAAAAGCTGTATTTTAAACTAAAATTTAATTTTAATGTTTAGGATGTAAATAGCAATGTTTTTGTTATGCGTAATGTTGAAGGAATAATAAGTGCATTATAAATGCATATACTCTGTAGGAGTAAAGACTGTTAGACGTATAAGTATACTAGTACTTTTAATAAAAATAATTTTAAATGGTTTTAATCTTCCACTATATTTGTTTAAGGTAAAGTAATTTTTTCAAAAGTTCTTAGAAGTGGCCTTCCTTTCATTAGTTATCAGGCTATTTAAAAACCTTCCGTCGGAGATAAAAATATATAAAGAGAAGGACTGTGCAGAAGCGATACAGAGGAAGGTGGGACACACTCATGAGTGGCTATTACTGTTGGAGTATTCAAAGGGGTCTGAATGGAAAAGATGAAGTAGACCTAGTTCTTTGAAGAAAATCTTTTTCATTAATATCGAATACTGTAATTGTCTGCCAAGCTATTGTTAATCTAAAATATGTATAATTTCTTATGTACCCAATAAGCAAAACGGCATGAATGGTATAAGAGTTATACTACTATTTGTAAACTTCAAGCAATCTGAGCATTTCAAGGTTTGCTAATTTGTTCAAAAAGGTTTAATGCGTTAAACACCAATTAGTTATGCTGTTAAAAAATAGTCTGAACTCAATTTAACTATAAATCATAAAGTACTATAAGGTTGCGATTACATTGCGAATTCTAAAATTTACCACTATATATATATATATATATATATATATATATATATATATATATATATATATGATAATATATATTATATATATATATATATATATATATATATATATATATATAATGGGTAAATTTTTTTGTGACAGTATTATGACAACAGGTGTAGAAATTGAATATCGCATAGTACTATTGAGAATTATATATTTTATAGTGGAAAATTGTATATCACTATTGAGAATTCTTTACTTGAATATCGCATTATATATTGCTAATTCTTTACTAGATATTAATTAATCAAATGTTCTGAATTCATATGAAAATCGTATTCTTTACTATACAGTGAAATTTATGAAAAATGATAATAATAATAATAATAATTAATAATGATGATAATAATAAATAAAAAAATAAGCAGGTCAGCGGATCCGGTAAATTTCTTTGCGAGATTCGATTTCATATTAAAATATCTGGCTAATGGCTAAGACCGGCTCATCAACTTCCGGGCTCGTACTTCAAACCCCCTTTTAAAATAAAATATATATATATATATATATATATATATATATATATATATATATATATAGATTTATATATAATATATATATATAATATATATTATATATATATATATTATATATATATATATATATATATAATATATATATATATATATATATATATATTATATATATATATATATATATATATATATATATATATATATATATATATATATATATATATATATTATATAATATATATATATATATATATATATATATATATATATATATATATATATAATATATAATATATATATATATTATATAATATATATATATATATATATTATATATATATATATATATATATATATATATATATATATATATATATATATATATTATATAGTTATATAATATATTAATATATTATATATATATATTTATAATGATTAAAGCATTTTTACAAAATCTGCTGTTCAAATAGAGACTTAAGGCAGTACCACATAGCTAGTTGGAAGGGGCCTAATGTAGATGATTGAGCTATTGCCTTTTTGACTTAAGGCCTTATGTTCAAATAAAACATGTTTTTATCAAAAACAACAACTTTTAAGTAAAAAACATATGTTTTTCAAAAATTTAATAATGAAACGGGTGTTCTATAAGCAAATTAAGTGTAAAAATATAATAAACTTGAAAGAATAACATGCAAAAGAAAACGAAATGTTAATATTAAGTTTATGAAAAATGTCTTTGCTAACAGTAAAAATATTAAATATAAATGTAGGTCAATGACATTTAGAAAAAGGTACACAGGTGTTTGACGTTATAGAAATAGCAGTCTTGTAAACTGAAAGGATGTGTTTAAATTTGGTTACATACAGTAAAAGTTTTTTTTTAAAAAAGTAAACTTTTTAGTAACAACAGTGTTTTTCAAAAACTTTAATAATGAACTGGTTTTCTAAGTAATAAATGTACGGATTCACGTATACGAACTTCCTCAGGAACACACTTTCTAATTCGGGTTCCTTAGCATCATACACTCAACAATCTAGACCATCTCGAATACGGATTTTTCTTTTTTTTTTTTTTTTTTTTTGCTATCAAACGACAGGCCCCAACAAAAAAAGGTTTTAACCTTAACCA
>JABUQX010011234.1:17500-30413 GCA_015478945.1 Trachelipus rathkii | reverse complement strand
CCATCACTTAAATCAACAACTCCTTCTTCATCAACACAAGATCAGACATACTCTTCATTTTGACGCCATGTTTATCTACTCAAATTCTTGTAAACTAATGAATAGCACTGCGCTCAAAAAAAGTTTTCCTTTAGCGCATACTTCTCTCCTCACAGAAATAAATCACCTTTCTGCAATTTTTATTTTTTTCCCGCAACCCTAAATGCACCAATAATACTATACCTCCTACAATCACTTATTCAACCCTTCAAGTCGTCCAACACTAAAGCTTCCACCTAACCCGTCCAAAACATTATTGAGATTGTCTCAGAAAGTTCCACTCTCTTCAACCTCACCCTCAAATGGACCGTACGCTACAAGCATGCGAACTTTAACCTTTTCAAACTTAAATATAACTATTGAATTTCTAGTACTCGCACAAAGAAAATCCATCATAGCTCTGTTCCACCTGTCACTCAGCAGAATTGCAATACATTCTCTTTCCCTCTGATTCCTTCCCACTCCGGCACACACACATTTTATCCCACTCTATTCGTCTTCACCACTTCCTTTCATATTTGTTTCGGTCACAGCAAGCCTATCAAATTTACTCTTTTCTAAATACATCCATCACCTCTCCTTTCTTCAAACATTCCATGTACCCAAATGTTTCAAACATTTTTCGAAACAAACAGGATAATTTACGGCATTTAAGCATTCCTAGGATAAAAATAAGTGATAGCGAGTCCCCAGCCCTGTTGCCACTGTCCTTTAAGTCGCCTCTTACAACACGCAGAACAATCGGCTTGGAAATATATAATATATATATATATATATATAAAAATATTTATATATAGTTTAATATATAAAAATATATAATATATATAGTATATATATATATCTATTTATATATATTATATACGTATATAGATATAATATATTATTTATATATATTAATATATATATATGATATTAAATATGATAGATACTATATATATATATTATATATGATATATATACTATTATTTATATAAGTATAATATATATATATATATATATATAATATACTATATATATTATATACATTAATATAAGTTATTTATATATATATATAGACATATATATATATATTATAATAGTTATAATATATATATATAATATATATATATTAATATATTTTATATATTTAATATTTAATAGTATTATATTATATAAAGAAAAGAAACAGCCTTATAAATATACGCATGAAAAAATCTTAACACAGAGAAGTGTGCATAAACATTCTTTATATACTCGCATTTTATCCAGACAAATTAAGCTGCTGCAAAACTCGTGGTTTCCATGACCAAACCTCTACGTTTTCTTCACTCTGACTTTGAAACAAAATTAGGATCTAAACATGAAATATGAGCCTCTTCAGAAACATAAGGCTGTATTATCTCTTTAAGTACGTATACATACGGTGAACACCACAATAAAGGAATGGTATTTATATATATATATATATATATTATATTATTAGTATCACTATACATATATATATATAATAATTATATATATATATATATATAGTAATCATATATATAATATTATAATATATATATCAGTGGCGCCTTTTGGGGGTAGGCAGAGTGTCTAATTAGATGTACAAAAATATTAAAAGTCAGCATAGATATAATATATATATATTATATAAAGATATATATATAGACTACTATATTATTATTTATAATATATATAAAGTATACTTAGCCGTAGATATATATATATATATATATATATATATATATACTATTATAAATATATAATAACCATATATATATATATGATACTAATCTTACTTTATAATATCTATTATATATATTATAGATATATTAAATTTATATATATAATATTAACTATATATATATATATAATATATATAGATATGATATACTAATTACTATATATATAATATATAAATAATATATTATATATATATATATATGATATGATATACTATATGGATTTCTCTTGAAGGCGAACTGTTGAGACCACCTACTCAAATTTCAGACTCGATATCCTTTTTAATTAATAACGGATCCTCAGTGACAACTATTATTTTTCCGAGTACAAAAATAACTTCCGTTTTCTTTAGCTCTAGGCAAAATCTGTATTTGCCTATTAAAAAAAAGTAGCATCAATTTTTTTTAATAAATTCCTAATTTAAAAGTACACTAGCAAGATAAATATATATAAAAATTGTTAATTAACTAATTAATTATCTTGCTAACCTGATCACTCTTCTCCTAGTGCGATACTAAGTTTTATAATTCAAAAAAATCATTGACTCATCTTGCAATCAGAGCCGACCAGACCATGTCAGAGGCTCGCTTGAAAGTCAGTCTTCTAGGCTACTTACAAAGTTTCCTCAGCAGACAAGCTGTATTATACTGATTTTGTGCGTTTTTAATAAAATACACTATGTTACTTATTTAATAATATACGAGTTATATGAAAAATAAATTGATTTAACGTTTCATAAATAAATGTAAAATTTTTTCCTCAGTGTTGTAGGCCATATTAATTTCAAACATGTAAGAATATGTGGCAGACTTACAGTAAGCTGATATTCTATATAGGAAAACCATTCAAAAGAAGAAATATTGATCTTCTTATAAATAATGCTCAAGTACAACAAATATCATTTTCCAATATTATACTGTATATAATATATAATAATAATTTTTTTTTATATACTAATAAATATATACTATATATATATATATATTATAGTATAATATATACTATATTATAATATAACTCATAAATATTATATATATATACTACTATTTATATTAATATTATATAATATTATATAAATATTAAGTATAGATATATAATAATAGATTTCAAAATGTGGCTTTTGGGGTAGGCAGAGTAGGCAACGCTACTTCCTTTTTCACCAACAAAAAATATTAAAAAAGTCAGCATATTTGTTTTTATATATATAGTATATAGATAATATATATCATATAATATATATATTATATATATTAAAATAATTATATATAATCTTAATCGAAGCTCGAAACTCTGAGATAAGCCGACGACGTTAATTTCACTAGATACCCGTTTAAGTATAGCCATCAGATGCGCAACTGTTACTTTCAGAGGCGAAAAATAATCCGTTTTCCTTGTACCATTTCTCCCACATTATTAGTAGGCATTTTAAGAAAAAAAAAATTGTATACCAGTAAATTAAATAAATGAAAGTACAAAAAATTATGAATTTCATTTACTACTTATAATATATATATATATATATATAGTATATATATATATTATATTATATATAATATATATATATATATATATATATATATAGTATATATATAATATATAGTATTATATGTATATAATATATTAAATTGACTACTCAGAGTTGCTGACCACGAAGCCGCCACTCGGATTATAGTAATATAATAAGTATATATATACGTATAATTATATATATAGTATATATATAGATATATAATTAAATAATTTATAATATATAGATATTTATATATATATATATTATAATTATATGTTATATATATAGATATATCTATTATATATTATATATATATCATAAATATATATAATATATATATAATATATATATAATAATATATATATAATTATTATATTTATATATATATATATATATATATAATATATATACTATATATAATATATATATATATATATTATATATATATATATATTAATATATATATAAATATAATTGAATATATCATGATATTTTTTTAAGTATATATAATATATATATATTATATAACAAGGCAACAAATCCACCTAGAAGTAGCGGCAAACCGACGACGTATGGGGACGCCCGAAATGCTGACGTAGATATCCTGCAGCCACCGGTGACTCGGTAAGTCTAGGTCGGAGTGTCAGGAAGCGAGGAGGCGGTTGAAACAACAGCATTTCATTGTATGGTATCGCGATGTCTGGCGCTGGAGTGATAATAGTTCGCGCACACTCCGGGATAAAGTCATCAGTGCGCGGCGCGTAGTTTAAAAGCACGGCGCCGGGGAGCGGAAGGATAGCGGATATCGCGGCATCGCGGCTAATAACGCGGCATATAGTATATTATAATATATATATATTAGTATAATATATATATATTTTATTATAATATATATTATATACTATATATATGCTTTGAGAGATGGTTAATGAAAGCAGTTAGGGAAAATAAATAAGCTGTTGCAGATTTGAGCAGTGGATCAGATACAGGGTAAGATAGGGCATGAATTAAGTTGTCGCGGTCAGACAATTTGATGCAGAAAATGAGACTGTGTAGAAAAAGAGTCGAAGTAGTCCCTTTCACTGAAGGGTTAGAGTGTTTGGAAGGCAAGTGTCTTTTGTAATAGCGACAGTATGTGTTGAGGCCATAAAATTATTTAATAGCAGCTACCAAAACTTATCAGAATCTGCATAAACTATTTTATGATTTTTATGGAATCAAAAAAAGGTCACCAAACTGAAAAATCAAGAACAATTACTTTTTAAATTGCTAGAAACATGAAAATATTAGATAACGGGTTCTGCCATAACGCCACAGATTTTATAGATATGAAGCTTAGCACTGAAATAAGATGTGAGGTTTTTTACAAAATTGTCAATTATCAATCAGGTATTTGCAAAAGAATGTGAAACTTCATTATTTGAAATTAAAAAAAAGCAAGCTGTGCTATATACGATTCTGTCTAGTTGTGAAGCGTTTTCACGCGTTTGCTAATAAAGATTAAACTTTGCATGGCTCTTAGGGACTGGGAACCCCTTTTGCCTTCACGCTTTCCAAAGACCGAATCGCAAGGAAGTAGTACATCTTATATATGGCCTTAATTAATAGTTAATATAAAATAGTGATATAAGTCAAAATGCTTCATAAATGTATGTAATAATATTTGAAAGATAGTGTTATGATGAAGTTCCAATAGTGAATATAGGTCATAGCATAATAATATTTAATATTAAAACATGAGGTATGCACAATTCAATTTTATATTTAAAATCTAGTAAACAGATGCTAATTTGCTAGTTTAAATTTAATCTGAATTTTTTTAAATATAGGTTTAACATTTTATAATAATATTTAAAAAGTGCATAATGATAAGATGATTATGATGTATAACGTATATTAGGGCAAACTTTCTAATTTTGTTGGTTTCTTTGAAGGCGAGCGGCCCTATAAGGATAAAATCTGTGTTTTAAAATCAAATATTTTAAGACGAATTATTCAAGAAATGTAATAAATTTGACCACGTCTGTTGAATACTCTGTTATCTCATAAGAAGAGCAGCGCGCCTTTCTCGTGAATATTGACTCCTTTTCGAATCTTTTTTCGCAATTTTGAGATCAGCATTCGGAGATAGGGCCTTTTCCTGAAATTTTGACTTCCTGCTGAAAGCTGCGTTTTCTTGTAGATTTGAAGTTCTGACCTTCTTGTGAGTTGTTTCACATTTTAAGCTCAATTTTCTCTGATTTTTTTTCGATTCTTATATAGCGGTATTAGTTGATATTCGTCGAACCCGTAAAATTCTTGCTTACGAAATTTTGCAATAAGTTTGAAAAAATTTCTGGTGAATAGTTACAACTTGAGGAGCTTATAATAATTGAATGAATAGAAAATGTTAGGAAGTGATGTGAAAATATAGTTATTATAAGATATAAAAAACTAATATCATTCGGCATTTGGTAGATCCACGTATGGAGAATGAACAAATTTTTCAATGAAAAAAGAATAAAAAATTATAGTACATACCAAGCTAAAAATAACATTCACCAGCAAGCATATACTGGTTATGTCCGAGACCTAGCACGCATTAAAACAATGTGAATATAAGGAGATTACAAATATAAAAATGGTAATTAAACAAAATTAAAAATATATACAATGAAAGGGCACATTCAAATATTAGCACTACTTATTATGTACCGTTAGACTAAGCAAATATAACAAACATTTAGAATGCAGAAATACAATTGATATCATATAAATATTTAAAGAATATCGCACACAAGTTAATATAAAACTCACCTTGTGACGGAATCATGGAACCTTTACCATGTGAGAAAATTTAAGTTCCTACGAATATCTATATCCAATATAGGCCTAAGGCGCAGCCTTCTGTGAGGCAAGCTTAACCATTGGATGAGCAACCTTGAAATCTGAAAAAGACTTGTTCGATTCTGGTTTAATGAGTATTTAATTGTTCTACAGCCTCACATGAGCTTCAATACCGAAGTAATATTTGAACGAGATGAAGTATAACGACCAGGGGGACTGAGATTGTATTTTCCAATTCATTTTATTTTTTTTTTTTTTTTTGTTTTGTTTGTTGATTTGCATATGTGAAATTTTTCATTCTGTTAAACATGGACGATCTACTAATTATCAGATTCGGAAGAGGAGCCCGAGTACGTGTGGAATTCCAATAGCATCAGGCCATTAATCCAAAATTAATTGAGAATGAGTAAAATGAGAGCCGTATCGATAATGTTAGCTTGCGGTTCGTCGAGCATCTTTTGAATGTTTCGAGTAGTGAGTTGAATATTTAGTATTACCTGTAGTTTTCACTTTTTCTTCATTTTTGTATTTCTTGTTTATAGAAGCATCCTTTTATGGGTTCCCTGAGTAAGTCTTTTATAGGCAAAAACATGTTATTGGTTGGATCTTCGACGAGCAAGGCCCTATATAAATATAGAGGAAATTTATAAAAGGTCCATATTATTAACGATGTATGTTACTTCAACATTAACGTAAAAGTTGCCCGCTGTGAGATACTCTTTACGTTATAGTAGCACATGAGCAGTCCGGCCTTCAAGAATTTTGACTCCCTTGCTCAATTTTTTTTTTATCGAATACTTACGATCGAGATCGCAAAGAAGCCCTTTACCTGATTTTAACTCCGTGCTGAAGCTGTTGTGTTCTTTGATTTGAAGTCTTCATAATTTCTTGATATTTGATACAACATCTTGATGTTGTGAAATATTTGTGTGGAATAAGACATTTATATCGAACGTAGTAAAAAAATTTTTGCTTACGGATTTCACATAGAGTTGACACATAAATTATAAATTTCAAATTTCTTGAAATAGTTTACAATTGAGGCAAATAATAATAATTAACGTACTAATAGCAAAATACCATAATACTATATAGTATTATACTATATATATTAATATATACTTTATATATATAAATAATACATATAGATAATAATATTATTAGTATTATATAATCCATAATACTAAAATATATTATATAGACTCAGTGGCCGCTCGTCTTTATGGGCTCGGGGGCTGGAGCCCCTCCAAATCAAACAAAATGAAACTAGTATATATGATGAAAGTAAACATTTTGTGCAAATAAAAAGTGAAAAGAAATTTCTTTTGAAACAATTAAAATACTAAAAAAATCATTTAAAAAACACAGAAAAAAGAAAAGAATTTTTTCTTGCAACAGCAAATTTTATGCACGATATTTCTTTTTCAAGTATAATTCAAGTATAAAAACTGATCGCTCCATATCGCGCCCAAAAAGGAACTTATACCTTATATTAGTTTATTTACAATACCGACTAATTTACAAGACTCAACTTGTAAACAAGAAAAAAGGAAACCAAATCCCTGGCATTAGTAGTTTTTATGCAATATTGTGCCAGTGGCTTTTTGATTCTCGTAATAGCAATACCTACCAGATTTGTCTACAATATAAAATCTTGGCGACCTTCAAACTTGAGGAGTTGCTAGTGGCTCCTTAAAGTGTCCTTCCTTCTATTAAAAGACATTATAATTAGATATACAAAATAAAAAATCAGGTTTATATACTCAGAGAGATTGGATGTGAATGACGTTGTGTTTTTTTGTTGTTTTTTTTTCGGCTAAACTGATAGCAATTTGGTATATATGCAATATTAAATATATCATTTACAGAAAAAAAATAATACAGCATTTTATATGAATGATGATGATGATGATGATGTCGTAGAAATTTTAAAGTAAGTTTGAATTAGCACAAAGATTGTAAAATTCAGTATTTGTAAAATTTATGTACAATTTTAGGGAATAAACTTCTATTTCATAAATTTTGCGTCTGAATACCTTTCAAAGCTAAGCGGTAGTCCTCCGTCTTCGACTGATGGCGAGAGTTTATCGTCACCAACAAAATCTATTTTCAAGATCTTCGAGGTTTCAATACAGCTCATGTCTCGACAAGTCCAGGGCCGTAAGTATAAGATATATTATATAATATATATATATAATATTATATATATATAATATAATTAATAATTATTAATAATATCATAATAATATATAATATGATAATATATATATATAATATTATATATATATACCATATACTATATACACTTTATATAAAATATTAATATATATAGTATATATATGATATATATATATATATATATATATATTATATATATACATATACTATTCATATATATATATAATAGTAATTTAATAAGATATATATATATATAATAATAATATATTATAGATATTTAATATAATAAAATTATATATATATAAAATAAATAATAGATATATATATATAGTATATAGTAATTATATATACTATATATATATATATATACTATCATATATAAAATATAATATTAATTAAATAAGAAGGGCAATTATGCAATTTTTTTTGGTTCGCTGAATTCAAAAATGTTTTCAGTTTTTGGTAGCTATCCTAGTTTTATAGATACAGGTGTCATATAAAAAAGTAATTAGTATATTTATAATTAATATAATATTGATATTAATATATAATTATATATATATATTAATATATATATATATATAATATAATTATATATATTATATATATATATATAGAAGACTAATATAATAATATATATATAAATATAGTATATAATATATATATAATATATATAATATTATTATATATATATATATTATATATATATATATATATAATATATATATATATATAATATAATTATATATATAGTATATAGTATATAATATATGTACAGCGTTTAGACTACCTTCATATGATCTTAAAACTATTAATGTACAGTAAACGGAATACAGTGCGCCCAATCCTTGTAAAAGTTTAGTCCGGGAAATGTAAAAAATATATATATATATAATATATATACGTATATATATATATATATAAATATATATATATAAATATATATTATTATATATATAGATATATATATATTAATATTCTCAAAAACTACAATAGCCTCAACGAAAAAGAAAAACATTTTTGAATCCTGAAAAATTCAATAAAAATGTAAAAGAAAAAATAAATAAAAAATTATTGTAATAATTAAGTAATATGATTAGAGAGCTATTTAGAGACCTTTTATTGTAATAATAATAATAATAGACTTCTATTAATTATTTTTTTTTTTTCTTCCTAAAAAGCCATACCCCAAGGTATTATACACCGCACAGTCGCAGGAGTCGCGGTCCTCGGCCTTCGGGGGAACTACGGGGGTAGGACTAATTCCCCCCTCCGGGGGTCCGGAACCCGCTTCTTTGGTAATTGGTGCCGCGGTGGTCCTCCGCCCCTCCGCTCCGGGTATGGAAAACGCGCCCCCTATGTCCCCGTCGGCTCGACCCCTAGTGTGCCAGTGTATAAAGCAAATAATTAATAGAAAGTTCTATTATTAAAAGGCAGCCTAAATAAGAGCTAAGACTCTGTCAAATCATTATTACAATATTATTTAACAATAAATTTTTTTTTTTTTACATTCTTATGTGAAATTACCAGGATCAAAAAAGATTCCTTTTCGCGTAGCGATTGTAGTTTTTTGAGATTTTTTTTTTTTTTGTTTTTTTTTTTTTTTCTTTTTTTTTTACCATTTTCAGGAACTAACGTTGACAGCATGCAGCAATGCAATTCCGTCTTTACTGTAGCATTAATAGTTTTTAAAGATACATTCATGACGGCTAATCCAAACGTGCCTCATAGATAGAATATATATAGATTATATTAATATATATATTATAATATATTACTATATAATATATCTCAACGGCGACTCCAGCAACTTTTACTACTCGCTGCTCTCTCTGCTCTCTCTCTCTCTCTCTCATATATATATAAGATATAGCTCCACTAACCCCCATATATCCAATATATATATTATATATATATATATTAATATATATTATATATATTATATATATTAGATTATATATAGGGGGTTTAAATAATTTAATATATATATATATTATAACTTTGCAGCCCTCCATGGCCAAGTTACACGAGCCCCCACTGATATAGATATATAGTATATATATATATATATTATATAATTATATAACTAGTATATATACTTATTATATATATATATATATAATAATAGACTATATATATATACTTATATTATAATTATTAATATATAATTATATAATATATTGAGGTGGTCAAAACAAACGAGATTGCAACACGTCAGTATCATGTCTAATGTTTATAGTATAAAGTTTCAGGCTGTTGCTTACCCCCTACCCCTCTCACATCGCGTACCACTTTTACTTTTTTGCAACATTAAAGAAAACATACCTGTATCAACCAATTGTCACCCATTCGCATGATCTGATTGATCAAATGAGGATATAGGTTATTTACCTTTCAATAAAAATGTTCAAATAAAGAATGTGCTGAGCGCGATACTTTTTTGAGTCGGAGGCCAAAACACTTTCGGAGGGTATTCTCCCTAACTTTTCACAGGTCCTTAATTACTTTAATTATCAAAATAATTCACACATATATATATTGGTAATCCGACAATAGACATATCTAGCGATTAGTAATAATCATTCTTCAATGAACAGATTAAACGTTCCCCGCCCCCATTTTAACAATTCCCCATCTCCACCTCTGGAAGTGCGAAAAATGTTCTTTAAATAGAATTTAGTCTTTAATCTAGCAAATAAAAGCAATATAAGAATGTTATTAGATATATGATCTTTATTTGACAACAGTGATTATTCACAGTAAAGTTAACCCTGTTATGCGTAATTCAATAAACAACTGATAGTTTATATAATACTACATACACATACGCCATACACCACCAATGCTGCAATTAGTAAAACGCACATTTAATATTTAGTAACATTTCTTATCGCGCTATTTTTATGAGCATAGAAATTAACTATTACTATATTTTACCTTTAACTATACTGTTACATTAACTTTAAATGAAGATAGTGCCAATTGTATACGGATTCTATAAACACAAATATAGGTATACTGATATAATAAAGTTAGTAGATATATATACTGATATATTATCATAATAATTACAATATTATATAATATTATATAATATATACCGTATTATATAATACTGCCGTTTATATATTTTGTTTATATAAAATAAAATATAATTTCTTTGTACGTATTTTCAATACCAAAATGGAATATTCAGATAAATAAAAAAGCATAAAAAAAAATTAATGGCTACCAGAAGCAAATCATGCAATTTAATTTTTGAATTTCTAATTGAGAATCTTCGCCTTTGATGACGCCTTCAGAAGCAGATGTTGTCAGTAACCTATTTGTTACATGGAATAAGAACAATTCCTTCAAATAGCTCTGTTAACCGCTTAAAAGAGAATTATACGATTGTCTGCAAAGGACCTGAAGCCGTCTTAGGATATAAATTTTCCTTCAAAACAATAACAACCATGAAGACATAGTTTTAAGAGTTCATGACTTAATAGATCAGATTTGACAACTAGAATAAGACTCCACACAAACTGCAGACGAAAATGAGACTTGAAGCATTAGTAAAGCAAGATAATGAGTTTGACATTATGCAAAGGACCAAACTGTTATGATAAAAAATCCAAAGACACTCTATTGCGAAGTTCAAAATCCATAGATTACCTATATATTGCAATGGGAATCTTTGTAGTGTCCTAAGAAGAAAACTCAAACCTGATGTTCAATGATAAGAGAACAGTGCGAGAAGAAGGACGCAAGAAAAATTGGATGGCCCTAGTGGTAAAACTGTTGTAAGCTCTAGGAGGGTGATTGTTAATAGTCAGTAGTGAATAAGCGGAGAAATTTGTTCTTTCAACCCAAATAGGAATTAAACTTTGTTGTCTATAGAGGAGTATACTATGAAAAAAAGAAAAGTTGGCTTCTATGAATTTCTTTCCAAATTTTATTCTTAAAGAAAATACTCAGAATGATTTAGTATAATAATTTAGCAATACAGCCTGAAGTACTTAAGCGCGAGCATCGCATTAATTGTCAATTATGGGCTTATGAATGAGCAATAGTGGATAGAAAAAAATGTTCTTGCGCCGAGGAAACTGGATGAACACCGCGAATACATCAGAATAGCAAATTAAAACCTTTAAACATTGAATTCTTAGATCAATGCAGAAAAGAATCATACATAAAACAAAAACTGGAACGAATAGAGGAACACGATTGATTATCAGATAAAAATAAGTAAAATTTACACGACTTCAAGATAGTTACATCACGATCAGCAACTCCAAATGTACTTACTGATGAAATAAAACTTCCTATTGATTCTGATAGGCAAGAAACCTCCCGTAAAGCAACTCTTGTGCATGAGAACTCCACGTTAACACTCTGAGAGTTGGTGAAGTTTTGAGAATGATTGCAATTATCATATATGAAAAGACCCGGATAACAGTGATTTAAAGCCATAAATGGATATGCAAATGAACTTCTCATTCAATTATACATAACCAAAGTGGGAGGACAGATCTAAGGTCACATTTTCAACCTGGAGGGAAAAATTGTAATTTAAAAAGTGAATTTATTATCATAAAATGCAAAATATAAATATAAAAATCTTACTAATTGAATAGTATGATAAATAAATAA
>JABUQX010011234.1:0-12500 GCA_015478945.1 Trachelipus rathkii | reverse complement strand
GCAGAAATTTTGACTTCAGTTGAGAAAGAGAAGCACGAATGGGATGCTTTTGTACGATTTTTTGGCACAGAAATTTTCTTTTTTTCTTTTCATTACGGTGAAACAGATTTGCAAAAGGCAAGCATGAAGTCAATCAACAACGAAATTATAAAATCATTGCACAAAGTTATTAATAATATACGATGGAAAGATATGAATTCAAGCAGGGTTTTTCACAGTGACATCGAAATATTTATGCCTACTGTTCAGGGAATCCCTGCTGTTATAAAGTGGGATATAAACACGCTATTTGGTTTTGACAAGCTTTAAATTATCCAAAAAATCTTCAAGAATATGAAGTTAACCCAAAATTTAACTCACAAATTCGTTTCTTTATAGGTTATCATTTTGGATCAAAAGTTGGATTCAAAACAAAAACAAATGTAAATCTTCTTCGACCGAGCTGTTAAGAGTAAGAAGAATTGAAAACAATAAAATAAAGAATTGTGCATAAAACCGAAAATAAATATTTTGAATCTTAAAAGTGAAACTTATCTCTTTAGAAAACTTTTGAATAATCAATTCGATGATAAAATATTTCCAAACCATCTCGTAGATTCGAAATCTATCATTACTAATTCCTGTATTCCACCGAAAGTTGTCGATTCCGAAACAGGTACGAGACTCTGTTGGAACATTAACTCGTCCAATATTCATAAAAGCAAAACATTTCCCTTTGATATTCCATCAACAATTAATTTCTATATAAAACTCGATCACAAACAGACAAAAGCAATTGAATTAAGCTCTGTATTTGAAAACCAAATAGGAAACTCATTTTTACGCATCGAATTAGAGGGCCTAGGTTCTAATGTGCAAAAACTTGGAAAAATGGATTTCAATGCAACAACTTCACCGTTTCATAAATCACTGGAAATATTTTATAGTTGTTATAATATTGTAGTTAATATAAGTTTTGTTTTAAAGTCTCTGATTTTGATTAGAATTTGATTTCCGATAAGACTCTTTGGTAAGTCTCATTGCTGCATTCGATTTTGCTTAAATTTAATTATTTGGTAGCAGAATTTTTCCTCAGATTTCTTCACGTCAAATTTTTAAGTAGAAAACACTTACTGATTGTTCCATACTTTTTCTTCATTAAATATAATAATTTATTCTTTGTGACTTGTGTTTAAATTGTGTAGACTTGTACTTTCAGTATTTATTCTTTTCTAATCTTACAGTTTTATAGCTTATTTACTATTCTATGAAATATTAATAAGATTTATAATTACAATTATTTAAATGTTTCTCGAATTTAAAACTAGCGAATATTTAATGTTTCGTGAACGAAACTTTTCGATTGTGACTCGTAAATTCTTTGGTTTTTCGATATATGTTTATAACCTTTTAAAAAGTAAATTAATCAAAAGTAGAAATTAAAAATCTTGTACAAAAGAATTGATTTATTTATGAGGATATTAATCATTCTAGAGGGACTTGCAAATTGGAACATTTTCTTACTAATGATAATAATGTATTTTTAATTTATTTTTTTATTTCTCCTTCTTGAAACAGGTCTGCCATACTTCGGTGCTTAAGCAAAATGTTTTTTTTAATCATTTTATAATTATTTTTCATAGCTGACTCGCACATTGTTAAATAACTTTGTTCTGCGATGCTTAAGCATGTGCTCTGTTTTAAGATTTGTGTTGGCGATTGCACTGCATAGCCTGCACTCAGGAATACATTTAAATAATTTTATATTTTTTCGTGATTAAGATCATGTGTTATTAATGTTGAGATTTAAAACTTACTTTCATAACTGCAGCTGCAGCACATTTAAATATACTTTGGTATCTCGATGCTTCAGCATGTGCTGTTTTTATAGTGTCCTTGATTCTCGATAATTTATTTGATTTCCTTTCCAAGCTTTAAATGAATTTTATATTTTATTTTGTTCTAGTCAATGTGTATTCTTATTGTCTCTCTTGAGATTCCATTCATAGCTGCACTCAGCATTTAAATAACTTAAACGTGAAATTCCAGTTAAGCATGTGTCTTTTTAAGGTTCCTTTATAATTTTTACATTCAATCTTTCTTATGAACATTTAAATAACTTTGTATCTCGATGCTTAATCATGTGCCGTTTTAAGTGTTCTTTCTGATTACCTCATGAGCTGCACTCAGCACATTGTCTACTAATGTTTTATATTTTCGTTGAGGTCTAGCAATTGAATTAAATATTTTTCGATTTTCATTCATGCTGCAATCAGGATGTAACATTTAAATAACTTTGTTCTCGATGCGGTAAGCATGTGTCTTTTTTAAGTTTTCTTATCATTACAACTCATGCTTGACCACTTCAGAAATTTAAGAATAATTTTATATTTCGTGATTCAGGCATGTGTATTCTATGTATCTCTTCTGATTCAATTTCATAGCTGCTACTCAGACATTTAAATAACTTGTATCTGCGAGCTTAAGCATGTGGCGTTTAAGGTTCCTTTATGATATACATCAAAGGCTGGCATTCAGACATTTAAAATAACTTGTATCTGATGCTTTAAGCTGTTGTGTTTTATGTCTCTTTCCGAGTTATACTTATAGCGCGCACTCGAGAACATTAAATAATTTTGATTGTTTGCTGTGGAATTAGCAGTCTTGTGTTTTTAAATTTGATTTTCCTGAATCCCAGTATGAAATATTTTCTAAACTCATTTTAAACTTTTCTTTTGCTGTTCCATCTTCAAAACCTTTTTACGGATTTCTTTGTGTTTTAAACTTTAAATTGCATATTTGCAACTGAGGTTTTCCACCGATAATTCTTTTTCATGCTTTGATTCTGCGCTGCTGATGCTTGAAAAATTTTAAAATCATTACTTTTTACTATTTTGGAAAATCCTTTCCTACTTCACCAACATCGATAGTGAGGGTATGATGAAGAACTCAATGGTAACTTTGATGGAGAAGATAAAAATACTTTTTAGAAAATTTGTTCCAAAAAGATGATTTCCTTTTTATATATCTCTGTTTTTTTAAAAGACAATTTTCAAACATTTACATAAAAGAATGTTCTTCCAAATGGTGAAAGAAAATCTGAGAAGTGAAAAAAATTAATTTATTTTTAATTTACGATTTTATATTTAATATTAACACTTAAATTTAATAAAAAAATTTCAAAATAACAGCTTTTGGTAAAGGAGTCTTGTGGCATGTTATAATTAAATAATACTTACTTATAGTATATTATATATATATTTATTATACTCATCTCTATAATTAATATATATATATATATTATATATATTATAATTAATATATTATATATATATATATATATATAGTATATATATTATAGGTTATATATATATATATAGGGCCTTTTTTTTTTTTTTCACGACATTTTATTTTTATGAAAGCATTTATGCATTCGGGGACAGTTATTTTTTTTAATTTTAAGTGTGCAGCTTAAAATGATATATATATATATATATTGTAGTATTATATATATTATATTATAGTATAGTATATATAACTATATATATACATCTATATATATATATTGTGATTATGGTATTAAAATAGGTTATTTATATATATATATATTTATACTTGAATAGTAATATATTATATATATATTATATATATATATAATTATATCTCTATTCATATGAAATTTTCATAGAAAGAAAAAAAAAATCCACTAATACAAAAACTCAACATCGAAAAGAAGAATACATTGTTGGAAGCAAGACAAAAGGGGGAATGGGGAAACTGTTAAAAAAAAAAAAAAAAAAAAAAAAAATTCAATCTCGAAAATTTGCTACAGGGAAAGGAAATACATTTTTGGAATCTTGTAAAATTTTAGTGTTAGGAAGATGTTAAAAAAAAAAATTAAACAAAAAATTTTTGCTATTTTTTTTTTTTGGGGGGAGCTGGGATCATATAATAGAAATATATATCTTATTTGTTAAGGTATTACAGGGCAAAATAGGGGGCTCGAGCGACGGGGAACACAGGGGGGGGACGTTTTTCATACCCGTAGGGGAGGGGCGGAGGACCGCCCGCGACAAGCCGCGCAAAATACAAAAGAGCCGGGGTTCCGGAGACCTCCCCGGAGTGGGGGAATTAGTCTACCGTAGTTCCCCGGAAGGCGAGAGACCCCGACTACCTGCCATCGGTGCGGTATACGTTGGTGTATTCACTTTAGTGAATTAAACACTGCCAAATTAACAGAAACTCTATTTATTTAAACGAGTGACCAATAAAGGTCTCTAAATAGGCGTTCTAATATATTACTATAATTATTAAAAAATGAATTTTTTTTAATTTTTTTATTTTTTACATTTCCTACTAAATTTTACCCGGATTCCATAATTGGTATTATTTTTCCCTTATTTTTTTTTTTTTTTTTTTTTTTTCCCGCACAAAAATTAGACAGCATCCAGCAATGTTATTCCTTTTTTCCCGATTCCTTTTCAGGTCAAGGATTTTATTTTAAACTATTTTAAATGTTTATATTAAATCTAAAAACTATTTTAATTTTAAACCTACTTATTAATTATTTATTATATAGGTATATTTCCAGTCTAAATAAATGTTCAAAAGAATTGGTTTTTCTTAAATTTGTAACTTTTTTGTAACTTCACAATAAATTGAAGATTTATTTATTTCGTAAGAATATTTCTTATTTTTTAATTTAGATAGGTTTAGGAATTTTTTGTTCGATATGCATGTCATTTGTCAGAAAATAAAAATGACTCTTGATGAAGTAAAAAAGGTCCTATATTATTATATATATATACTATATTATATATATATGTTTATATATAGTATATTATATATATATTTTGTATATACAAATTACATTTATATTGAAATTGTTATATTTATATAATACTATATATTATATATATTATATAGTATATATATATATTATATATTGTGTTGTAGCATTCCAAAATTATGGATACCGATACAAGTACTCACATTTTTTTCACTACGATACTAAATTATTTGGCCGATACCCCGATACCTTATACTTTTTCCGACTATTAAATGAATGCGCTAAAATATGATATATAGTATATTTATATATATATATATATATATTATGTTATATATATATATAATTATATTATATATAATATACTTTTATATATTTAGTTAATGTATATATATATATTATATATATAGGGTATTATTTAAGTATATATATATATTAGTATTTATGATTATTATATATATTATAATGATATACTTATATATATTTTATATATATAGTGATATATATATATTAATATTTATATATATATTGTACGTTTACATAGAGAGAAACTGAGGTCGAGAACTTAGCTTTCATCAATCACGATCGCTATAAAAAGACTCTGCATCAAATAACTATCGTTTAAATATGTAAAGATTTATTTTTTATTTTTTGATTGTTTGTTTTATTTTATTATAATTATTTATTATGTATTTATTTATTATTATTATTATTATTATTAATATTTCAATAATGATAAATAAATATTAAGAACTCCATACATTAACTTTGATCAGCTATTGCGAATTCTGTGCTAAAATTAATTATAAACTCAGCATCAGTATTATATATGCAAAATATTTTGTAAGGTGTTATTCGGTAATCTGGATACCGTCTAGATATATATATATACTAATATAGTATGATATATAGTATATATATATAATATATAGTAGTATATATATATATATATAATACTATATATATATATTAACGTATATATATAGGTATATATTATAATATATAGATTACTATATTATGATATATAATTATGTATACATTCTTGTAATTGTGGATCCGCTGGACGTCCGTGCTATTCAAATAGCGGGACTTTTGGGTGTTATCAAAACCTGTATTGTGAGTTATGTAAGAAAAACTTAGAAAATTTGCGTCAATATGACATCTGTAGCGCTTTTCAGCGGATTTTCATCTTATCATTTTGTCGACCAATGACATTCCCGCTTGAATGGCCGGAAACGGAGATTTATTTTCTCTTGGCAGTTCATTCAAACATTTCGGTTAATATATTCAGGAAAATCCGCTGATTGGGTCAAAATTTGATATAATTATAATGTCCATAAACAAGTGTTTATAATATGAAGTTGAGGCCCTATTTAGCTTTTTAAAAAGATTATTATTGCTTTAAAATTTATAAATACATTATTTCTTAACAATGTAGTAAAAATATAAATTAATGTAAAATACGATATGGTGTATAACAACATAAATATAATCTCTGCTAGACGTGAGATCGGAATCGGGACACGACCCAAATCTGCAAGAGTACAGGCATATAGTATAGTACTGATCTTTGCATATAAGTTTTGATTCCAAGAAGCGCCCTCACCAGCCAGTCCGAGATGCCTACGCGAGCCAGAAGCAACCGAACACCTCCCCCAGAAATACCCCACACTCACTCCCCTTAGAACACAATTTCATATATTCTCATGCACTGAGAGACTTGTTGCTCCGACCAGTGGCCATCTCAGTGGCCATCTCATAGGGTTCTGGAAGGGATAATATATATATATATATATATAATTCTAATTATATATATTTAGTATATAGTAATATAATATAATGTATTTTTAGGTATATAGTTATTATTGGTATATAATGGGTGTGATATATATATATATAATATATATATTTTTATATATATATATATTATATATATCTGTTTATAAGCAGGTGGTTGGTTGTCAAATTTTATAGGCAAAATGTTCTCTGCTTTATCATATAAGAGTTATCTTCTTGATCGCTTTCCAATTTAATCAAACAGCAAAGGAGACAGATGTTGAATTCCGCTTTCTTGAAAACGTTTTTACTACCGGCTCTTCGAACCAACTCAGACAGATATATATTATGTAATACTATATATACTATATGTAAAATATGTTTTATATAAAAAAAAAATTATATATAATATATATATATATATATATATTATATAATATATATATTTGTATATATATGATAGTATATATATTATAATTATAGTATTATATTATATATTATATATATATATGTTATGATATTACTTAGATTATATTGATTTATTATTATATAATATATTATTATATATAATCACACCACACACCCCTACCACACACAATTGTTTGAGCGAAGTAAATTATAGGACAATTTAGGTATATAATATTTATTAATTTTGTATTGTTCTCATTGATATTTTGATAAAAATGACATAATTAATGTTTTGAAAAGTGTTATTGATTAATAATGCTTATTGAATAATGAATATTGTAAAGCTTATAATTGAGTATTTGAATAAAAAATTATTCCAATTATTTTAATTTTTTGATCGTTTAGATTTTTTCTTAAGAACGTTTATACTTTTTAATTATTCGAATTTCTTTTGCAGCAAAGATTCCGTGCGAGATGCGTTTAGTTGATTGCCATTACTCTCATTAGTGTTGTGAATATTTTTATATTCTTAAACAGTGGTCGTAAACTTTCTTAATATAAAGAAGTGATTAGATGATAATGTTAATAATGTAGAGAATAATAGTTTTAGGGGGAATAATTTAAATGTGATTATTTGAGGATTTTGGTGAATATGATTTTTTTTAATGGATTATTATATGGAATGGTTGACGGATGAGTGACTGACGAGATGTTGGATGGCGGTTTGCTCTCTTGTTATGATGCTTCTTTTGGGCGTTATATAGTAGTTAATCAGAAATAAACATGTAGGGTGGTGTGGCGTTGAGTCGATCCCCATTATGATAGTATGGGAGGGGTGGGAGATTTTTCGGAGAGATTGTTGTTGTTAGTTTCTTACTGGGGGGCGCATTGTGGTGAGTTGTGGTGGGGAGTATTGGAGTGTTGTTATTAGGTTGTAATGGTTTATCTCTGTTATCATATTCGGCATGAAGGGACGTTGGTTGTGTTTTATGACGTGATTCTGGTCGTTTTTAAATGGGCCTTTGTAGTTGGTAAAAGGCATGGTTGTTCGTGTGTAATGGGCAGTGTAATGTTGTGGTATGACAGGTTAAGTAAGAGTGTGATTTTTTTTGGGATTCTTGGTGTGAAATTGGATCATAGCCATAGATTTTTGTTACTGAAATGTTATCCGGTAGGTAGGCTTGCTTGTCTCATAGCCATATCTGTATTGTTGTGTTGACATTTAGAACGATCTTTCTTAATTTCTTTGGTTTTTGTTGTGTAATTTCCGTTTTGTGTGATGAGATTGTATATGTTTATGCATTGGTTTTGTGGGTTTTGGTTTTGCCGGATTGTATGTGGTTTTGTGGTGTCCATGTGAGGGTCGAGTGCAACTTGGCAAAGTCCCAATGTGTATTGGATAGTGGTAGCGGTAGTGAGGAGAAACAGCTGTTGTGAATACCATAAGTTGTTTGCCATCTGCGATCTTAATTTGTGCAGTTTAGATAAGATGTGTTCTACGCTTCTCAATATCGTTTTGTGCCGCATAATTTGACATTTGTAGATTCTAGTCAGTCGGGTTTGTGGTATTCTGTGTAACTCGCTTATTAGAGTAAGACATCTGGAAGCATAAGCCCGGTAAGAATGCCTCATAATTGAGTAGAGGAGAAGTAGTTGGATGTGGTTAGAGAGTCACCCTGGGAATGATCTCGTTTTGTCCTCCGAGGCGAGGTGCGGGCGCATCATGCGCTGTTCGCGGTAACACACATTTTCATTGTGGGGGACGAGAGAAATCTGAAGATCCAATTTTGCCTGACGAGGTATCTGCGCTGGGTGACTTCTGGGGCAAGGTTTATTTCTCTGCTCTACACACACACACACACCACCGCACAGCACCGGCCACACGCAGACGCACACGCACACGCACACGCACACACACACACACGTCACAACACCCACCTCAGTTCCTACACATTCGCGGCGCACCGACACGCCGACACGCAACACATCACAGAACACAGGTCACACCGTCACCAATCAGTAGACACATCAGTATATATCATGATACTATATATATATATATATCATATTTATCATATTATATGATAATATATATATATATATATAATAATATTGTTTATCATATATTTTTATATATAATATATATTATACTTCATATATAAAATAATAATATATTAATCATTATATAATATATATATATATCTATCATTATATATATATAATATATATATAGTATATATAAATATAATATATTATATCTATCTATATAATAGTATATAGTCCACTTAGTTAGAACAGTTACAGTTCAAGTAACAGAACCGCTAGGTCAGAAGCTAGACAAGGGGGAGGGGTGTTACACCTCAACTAACATTTTATATACATGAATATATTTGCATAAAGAAAAATATATAGTACTAACTATATTATATATATATAACACCACTAAATAACACTCTATATATATATATAATATATATATATATACACCTACCAAATATATAATATATATAAATATAATATTATATATTATATAGTATATAGTATATATATCATATATATATATTATATATTTATATATATATATAATATATATATTTATATATCGATATATATGAGAAGATATCCTTCTACTGTTTCTCTCTCTCGCTGAAGTAATTACTTGGGTTGGAGCACTAAATGGTATTATGGCGGAACATATGAAGTGTCAAGTTTTGGTAGTTATAAGTGTGTTGTTGTATATCAGTACACCGATTGAGTTATGAGGATCTGCCGAGTGAGGTTTGTGTGTAGTGTCGGAATTTTATTTATGAGGGCTGATGAATCAGAAAGTGTTAAGCAATTATCACTGCTTCAAGTTATGCTGAAGCTTGGTGGCTGGATTAAGAAACAACTGTCGCAAGATTCATCGGCTTGATGGTGATCAATGCAGTTGGAGGGGTACCCGGACTTCGCGAAAAACTTAGAGGAAATTGCGGGAGTGACAAACGGTATCAAAAAAATTCTGTTCATGTTAATTATTACCGGGATGAATTAGGATTCTTGTAGGTGGAAACAAATTTTACGTCAAACAGCTTTCACAGGAACAAGGGCAGTTCAGACTGTGAGCATCTCACAAAGCATGCTGGAAACAGTCAACAGAGTTGCAGAGTTCCTCAATACGTGATAACTGAGAGATGAAGACCTGGAACGTCGGTGTGCGACACACTTATTGTCAGAAACGAAATTCGTGTCATTCCAGTTGGAAGCATTTACCTTATTCGAAACCAAGAAAGCAGGAGCAAAGTATAAAAGAATCAAGGTAAGTTAAATATTTTATTCTATTATGCATAGTGCATCACGCATACGCGCCTGAAGGTGAACAGTAACTAAGAAGTACATTCGGAGATGTCCTTTTCGTGGGTTGGCTCAGTGATGCATTCGCACTGTATACGACTGACTGGATCTGTTTTCAACACAAGAACTGGTAACTATCACGATAATTCCCCTGCTCATTCGTCTCTTCTGATCCAAGATTTCATGGAAAAGGAAGGCATTTCAAGTTCGGCTTGTAAGGTGCCTCACCCCCGGACATCACTCCGCATGAATTTCTTGGTTATCTCCTGAAAGCGTCAAATCTCCAGTGACAAAAGACCACTCGCTTTGGACAGCCAGAAGACATTAACGATACAAACGCGACAGCAAGTAGTGTGAGTGCATTGCTGAGGGGTACTAGTGTCTCGTGCTGCAGTGAGATCAGGAGTGACGTAGATCGGATAGCTATGACCCGCTATACTCAGATATGGCTTCAATCAATGACGAAACTCGTTTGGACTAACGTGTATGTTAAAGCTAAGGGTCTATTTTGATGGGATTAAGAAATGAGACCTGCACGGTGGGTTAGTAACATTTATTTCTCGGCATCATGGTCGGATACTTTTCAGACAGACCTCGTGTATTATATAATAATATATTATATATATTATATATATATATATATGATATATATATTATTATATATTATATATATATATATTATACTATAATATATATTAGTTGTTATATATTATATCATAGTATTATTATATATATATATATATATTATCATCTTCCTTCTAATCCCCAGAAGGGGGGTGAGGTGCGTAGTCATGCACTGGGAACAGAAAAGTAGTAGAAGAGCAGTGTACGTAAGTCGAAACAGAATCCCCACTTTTCGTCCTTTAAAGACAACCCCTAAGTAACTACTTCATCGAGTCAGAAAATATCATCTCGGCTAGTAGTTTCACGAGACCTGCGAAGGACCGTCTCCCCTACTGTGAGTATCTCGTCATGTGGGGTTCTATCCCTTGGGCGAAAGCCCATACCATACCCAGCCCTCACCACAAACCCTACTGGCCATTTCATTGTCTTGTTATGGCACCTTTTCTGTTCGTCTCTGCAAACACATTAGAATCTCCTGTCAGGCATTCCATTATCTACGTATAATTCAGCTCCTATGTCTTCGTCTCTCCAGCAGGTTCGATTCCGCAACTCACAACTATTAAACATCCGCTTAACTCATGCCCGAACTATTATCTCATCTTTTCGCATGGATGACCAAAACCATTTCTATATGTCTTCCTCTTATTCCTTCATTTACGCTTTTCTGACACACACGACGCAACTTCCCAATGAGTTTAGTCCTCATTTATCAATGTTCTTCCTCTACCCGTACACGACCTAATGATGTCCACATCTGGAACTTTGGTACTTAGATCTATATCTCTTATTCAGACATACGTTTCACAACTACTATACATTCAAAACACGTGTAACGACACAAACCCTAATGGTAAAACCCCCTTGCGCCTCAAGCTTTAGTCCCTTCAACAGTCACCAGGGATCTTTAATTTGGCAACCAGCCACTCCCGGCATTCACACTTTCCTACTACATTCTGATCATCCGTTTCCTTTTCATTCCCACATATATTCAAGAATATTAAACTCAGATAAATTTATATCTGATAGGGTTACCCTCAAATGGACTTACAAAAAAAAAAAATGACTGCTAGATCTCTCACTCACTAATCATCACCTAGCTTTTATCTACATTTACTTTCAAACCCCCTCCTTTCTACAACACCCTTCCAATACCCACAAGCCATTTGCAAGCTCTCTCAGATTACACAGACAAACAAATCTCTCGAACAAGAAGGAATACAGCTCGCCTCTCTTCATTCCGCATGCATCTAACACGCTTTCACCCTACCTACCCACCCATCTTCTTCTTTCAAAACCTTTCATCGCATATAAAATTAAATAATCAATGAGACATAACCCATCCCTGCCTCACTTCGCGCATATTAATATTAACGCAATCACTTTCGACTCCATTTATTCTTACACACTCTATGCTGCTTCACCTCGCTCAGCTTCGGTCCATACATTACTTTTTTGGATTTCTAATTGCAGTAAGCGTCCCCACTTAAACACCGCGCACAGAGTTCCCTATTAGATCTTATCATGTGCCTGTTGCAAGTCACATACCTAAATACAATACAATTTTGCTCGTCTTCTCTCTCATTTTCCTCAA
>JABUQX010011233.1:30000-36862 GCA_015478945.1 Trachelipus rathkii | reverse complement strand
GAGAATAATTAATTTTGCAATGTTTAAATCAAACGTGCGTTACTAAATTTATTTTGGATTTCCAATTTGGCCGCTTCAGTTCGGCTGCAGCCTTCATTTTCTAACCGAGAGATCGATCGGCGCGTTTCCATTCATGTAAAACCAAAGGTAATAGCACCTACCGTCCGAGTCGCATATAGATTCTCAGCCGATTGCTCAGTGGCTGCTCAGTAATCGGTGGTCGGAGGTCACAGACGACACTTTATGAGCCTGCATTTCATCCTACTTCAACCTCATCTCGGGCAATATTATTCGCAAGTAAATATTTTAATAATAACGCATTTTGATTTTCGGTAATTAACTCCATCATGATATTAAAAGTACTCAAAATAGCTAGTTCCCTCAATTCCCTAGCATTATAATTTTGTACGTCATTAGCATGATTTATTTTATATACAAACGCCCGTGAACACGTACAGATACGCACATGCTTTCCCGCTAAAATTGCCCCATATTTCTTGAATAATTTCGTTAACCCCAATAAAAAGCTTATTTACTGGCAAATATCTTTTTTCTGTTGTATTAAAAGACCCCACTTATTAAGAAAAGCAAAAGGATCACAAGTCCCATTCTCATCGTCAAGATAATACCCGTATTATTAAAAGCTTTTATGATTGCAATTAAATGTACACTTCGAGAGGCCGCATCAACTGCCTGGGGAAACCTAGAGCCAAGCATGACGAAATCGCTTGTTTTAATACTACAAAACATTCACAGCCTCGCCGGAGGACACCGTGATTTTTGATTAGAGCCTATTTTTCCCTTTAAAAATTATACAAGCAAGTTTTAGATAGATTGTAAAACACGTTATATTTACGGTAAAAGGAAATTCCGCAACAAACGAAACGTTATACTTCTTTATGGTTTACCGGCCCGAGGAAACATTTAATTATCGCTTAAACTTTTCAGATTAATTGCGCGCAACCCTCTGGTCCGTCAAGTCAAACCCCAAATAACTTAATCTTTTTACCCCAAATTCGCATTTTTTTTTATTTAAACAAAATTAAAATAATTGAATGCTCTCAAATACGCTGTTTAAGTACCAAAACCGTGGTTAAAATCTTTGTCCCTATCAAAATATCGTCCTAAATACACGTTACCGGGAAGCCTTGAATAATCATACGTAAAAATCATGAAACATGAGCTTCGAAATTTGTTTAGAGAAATCCCTCCGTAATTGTTCTAAAAGAAAGAAAAATTTCTCCCGATCATTTACTTTAATAGTAAATAATGTTGATCGGCTTCTGCCAAAGGCAGTAAATAGTACGCGTTCGTGACGTAAGCTCTTGCTACTAAAACTTTCCCAATGAAGCCCACACTAAAATATATCATATATCGATAAGCAAATACATCATTTTCGCCACCAGAATATGTTCTGTTCTCCTCAAAATGCACACACGATTGCTTACCCCCTTCCCCCATTTTTTTCCAAAACGCTGATTGGGAAAACGTCCATTTGCCATTGTGCCCTCTTTAAAAACTTTCGCTTTTTTTACTAAATTAATACCCTCTTTGTTTGCCCGAAATAGTTATGAGGGAATACGACGAGTTTTTCAATTTTATTGGAACTCCGCTTAAATATTAGTTTTATAAAGGGGAAAAGGTTAGTTTGAAAGCTAACCTCAAGATACAGTGAATGCTCGTCTCCTGCATTCCCCCACGTAAAGCTCAAAGATCCCCCCCCCCTAGATCAAACGGGGAGAGTTTCACTCTGGGCACCCAAAAGCTATGAACAAACGACTGATCTCTCTGTAAATGATTAAGTTGGCCCTATATTAAAATCACTGTTATACAAATAATAAAAATAGCTGGAATTAGCCAAAAAGCGCTGTTCTTTAGTTATCTTATTAATTCTCTAATGTAATTACAAGGACACAATTACGGTGTTTTACACTATTATTCAAAAAGAAAAAATATTTTTTATTTCTTACAATATCAATTATTATTTAAATGGGTTCTTGATAACTACAAGGATTTTAATCCCGAGAGACAGCGCTAAGCTTGCTGCTCTGTCAGTTCTTATTTCTAACTATGAAACTATCTATTGCACTCCGATGGTGAAGGATAGTCACCTCGGAGTACTGATCCTATACCACCAGAAAAAACAGTATGTCGTGTTCCCTGCAACAGGGGACGTTTTATTACAAAAGCTTCTATTTCTCACAACAGCCCTGTTCGCACCAGAAATCGGGATATATTAACACTCTACATAAATGATCCTTTATAATAAATTTTATAATTTAAACTGTAACGAGTACGCGGGTACATACTATATTATATATTATATATGATATATATATATAAAATATAGATATATAATAATATATATATAATATATATTAAGATATATATATATATATAGATAAAATATATATATAATATTATATAATATTACTTAAAGCCGCCAACATATTACCGAAGTAGATACAAATCAAAAAATAAACCAGGAGCAGTTTTGGCAAGTTTAAATCTATGAAAAGTTAGCAAACAATCCCACTGAGGTTGGATACAATCCAGAAAAAATTATGTCAAGTGTATTAAATTTATCTTATGAGAATGATAAGCTTGAACTTCTTACGCTAAAATATATAAAATGGATTATTGCAAATAAAGAAAGTTAAATTTTGTTAAAAATAATGTAGAGAAATAATAAAAAGTAAAAATAAAAAATTACCTTTAAGCTTTAATAGTGGTACCCCTCTAAGATTAGGGTTCTGCCGAGTGAGCGCGCACGATGTTTACTGTTAAAGAAAAAAAATAATTTATTTAATAATTATCAGCTTGTGAGCATTCCAAGGCCAAAGCTTCAAAAATTTGAAATGTTAAAGTTGAAAATTGAAAAAAAATTTAAGCCAGGGCTTCACCTAAAAAAAATTTTCACGTATGTATTTTTCAATTTTTTTTTCCACTTATAAATGGGTTAAGCTTAACAAATTAAACATGGACAAATGTTCAGTTTAGTGCGAACCCAAAAATTCCAGAGCCCAAATAACTACAATGTAACTTCAAATTGAAATATAATATATAAATTGCAGAACTTTGCCTTCTTACCACACCCTTATTATACTATTAAAAAAGCAAATCAAGAATAAGAAGCCTGACAATTTAAAACTTACTTAACCTTAAGGATGTAATAACCTTCACCAACAATCCACCTTCCTAGCTCTCTTATCCCTTGGAATGAACCCTACATATTAACATCATTTTTAAAATTCAATCCTTCTTCCTTACGCTACTAAATTCTTTTATCCGTATCCCCCTAATCATTATCGTATTGCTTTACATAAGCTCATCCTCTCGTGAATCCCCGACCCTATAACTTAGCCGCTATGCTAGTATTTGCTTGCTTTCTTCCATCATTAATCTGAGCACTCTTCGTTCCATATTCCTACTCATTCTACTGACATTTTCAAAGGTACGTGTATTGACAACAACTCTGTGATGAAAGTTGCTGGATTCTGCAAATCTTTTTTTAACCACCAGAAAAGCCGTGTAATATCAACGTTTTTACAAAACTTACATGGTTGCAACATCTTGTATATATATATCCCCAATTCATCACAATTGAGTACAAGAATTGATTGCTTACATATTTACAAGTCAACACAATTGAAACAATAATTTACAGTTCAGTGCAGCATTTGTTTAGTACAACCTGCTGAATGTGTGTATTTCGTGTTATGAATTCGAAAGGTTATAAAATAATATATTATATATAATAATATAATTATATAATTATTATAATATATATTATTAATATATAATATATAATAAATATATATATATATATATATATATATATTATTATAGTATATATATATATATATATAATAATAAATATATTAAATAATATAATATATATATAATATATAATAATATATATATATATAACATATATATATAGAATATAGATATATATTATATATAATAGATATATATATAATTATAAATATATATATATATTATATTTATATATATATATATATTAAGTATATATTATATATAATAATTATAATAAATAATATATATATAATTATAATATATATTAATATATTATATAAATATATATATATATATATAATATTATAATATATTATATATATAAATTATATATAAAATATATAATATAATATATTAAATATATATACATATAACATATATATATATATTACTATATAATATTATATATATATAAATATATATAATATTATATAATATATATATATATATATATAATAGTATATATATATATATATATAATATAATAATATATATATATATATAATATATATATATATATATATATATATATATAGTATATATATATAATATAATATATTATATATATAATAATAATATATATAATAATAATATTTATATATATATATACAATAATATATATATTATATATATATACTATATATTATATTAATTTATATATATTATATATATTATATAATAAACAATCATTTCTAATACTGTTTATTTGTTTCTTTTCTCATTGTTTGATAAAAAATAATGAATATTCAAAATTATATAAAATAAAAAGCGTCATCTGCGCTCAGCAGCACATTCCATGTCTTACCATCTTAGCATTATGCGCCATAATATAATAATATAATATATATATAAGTATATAATATATTATATATATAATATAATATATAGTATATAAATATATATAAATATATAATCATATAATATATAATATATATATATTATATATAGAGAGAAGAGAGAAGAGAGAGAGGAGAGAGAGAGAGAGAGAGGGATCAGAGAAGAGAGAGAAGTATCTAAGCCCCAAATGATTGAGTAATAAAAAATAACTACTAAGGTTTCCGAAAGTATCAATGCTGAAAATTAAAAAAAATCGACAGAAAATTAGAAAGAAAATAAACAATTAACAATGTTCCCAAAATAACCTCATTTTTTTAGTCTTTTCACCCTGTAAAAATAATTGAATCTACCGAGTCTTAGACTTGCAAAAAAATTTGTTAACATGTTAAATTTCCGGTTGTTTTGAAAATATTGTAACAATTGTTTTGTAAAATTCGTTGGTCTGAAACACAACTTACAATTAAAATATTTTGTCAAATTTTAGTAGGTTACAAGTGTGAGACACACCTTGGTAAATACCCAATTAAAAGTTGTGTTATTTTCTGGTGTTACAAAAAAATATACAAGTTGAAAATAAATATAGCTTTTTTTTCCTTTTGCATTTGGAATTTATTTTCAATGAAAATATATATATATAAATATATATATATATATATATTCTAAATCATAATAACATATATAATAATTATAATATTATAATATATATATAATATAGAAGAGAGAGAGAACCGAGAGCAGATGACGATGAGAGAGAAGAGAGGAAGAAGAAAGAGGAGAGAGAAATGGTGGTTATCCTTGCATTGTTTATCGTTCACCTTCGTCTGCTATCTAAATTACTGATTAAAAAATAACACTTCAAGGTTACTAAATAAAACATAAATACTAAAAAGTCACAACAAAATAGTTATTTGTCCGTTTATTTTCACAGATAGACAAAACCAGTCTCGCTACCCAAAACTACAACTTGCAACATCCTTAATTGTTCAAAGGCCAGAGTGAACTACCTCTCGCCTTGCATTACACTTTGATATAAATTACAGTTTCTCCCGAAGTTAAAGAAGGTTTATTTACTAATTATCATCGTCACTCGTCTATTTTATTAATTTTTTAGATATTATTATTATTATTATTATTATATAATTATTATTATTATTATTTTATTATTATTATTATATTATTATTATATTATTTTATTATTTATATTTATATTATTATTATAATTTATTATATATTATATTATTTATATATTATATATATTTAATATTATTATTAATATTATATGTATTATATTATCATTATTTATTTTTATTATTATATTATATTGATTATTATTATTATTATCATATATATTATTATTATTATTATTACTTATTGATTAATATTATTATAAATTATATATATTATTAAATGTAGAATAAAATATTTTAATATCTCCATGAAGAACAGACTTGTACTAAAGGGGAGCATAAGGGTACATCGAGTTGGCAAACATTTAGAGATCCCACATCAATTTGACATGAGTATATGAAGTGAAATTATATTAGATAACGGAATACGGCAATAACTTAACTGAATAACTTATCTTAAATGTTATATATTCTTAAAAAATTTTATTTATTTTCCGTGAAATATACGAAGAGAGAGAGAGAGAGAAGATTGAGAGGAGAGAGAGAGAGAGAGAGAGAAAGGAGAGAGAGATGAGAGAGAGAGAGAGAGAGAGAAGAGAGAGAGAGAAGAGAAGAGAGAGAAAGAGAGGAGAGAGAAGAGGAAGGAGAGAGAGAGAGGTGAGAATTCAGTTGGAAACTTTCTCTGTTTTGGGTCTAATCTTCTAATTTGCAATGTTTAAAGAAGGTGGATACTTTCTTCTCTTATATGCGCAGTTCTGATTGCATCCGCCTAATTCGTGAATTCGTTAGTAATATCCGATGTTGGTGAGGTCCAACATAATTAAATATAATATTTTTTTAAAATACAAACTATTAAAACAATAGAAATAACAACAACAAAAATAACAACAACAACAACAACGACAACAACAACAACAACAACAACAACAACAACAACAACAACAACCAACAACAACTAACAGCACATAACAAACAACAAACAACACATAAAACAACAACAATAACGCACAAAACAAACAACATCACACACAAAACACACATCAACACAAACAAACAGCACAACAGCAACAAACAACAAC
>JABUQX010011233.1:15000-17500 GCA_015478945.1 Trachelipus rathkii | reverse complement strand
ACTAGTTCTTTCAGAAAACATAGAAGAAAGTTTCTGTGGCTTATAGTAACATCTAAGCTTTATTTCTTTACCGTTATTATTATTATTATTATTATTATTATTATTATTATTATTATTATTATTATTATTATTTTATTATTATTATTATTATTATTATTATTATTATTATTATTCCTATTATTGTTATTGTTATTGTTGTACTATTATTATTATTATTATTATTATTATTATTATTATTAATCTTATTATTATTATTATTATTTATTATTAATATTATTATTATTATTATTATTATTATTATTATTTTTTTTCCCATTAACATTATTGGTTGAAAATTATCTTCATTATCACATTATTATTATTATTATTATTATTATTATTATTATTATTATTATTATTATTATTATTATTATTATTATTATTATTATTATTATTATTATTATTATTATTATTATTATTATTATTATTATTATTATTATTATTATTATTATTATTATTATTATTGTGTGTGTGTGTGTGTGTGTATTATTATTCTTATTATTTTTCTTTCTTTCATTTATGATTTATTTATACGTAAGTTAAAAGTTAGTTTGATCTACTATTCTTATTATTATTATTATTAACATTATTCATTCTTATTCTTCAGTATTATTATTATTATTGATTTTATTATCATCATCATTATTATTATTATTATTTTATTGTATTATTATTATTTTTATTATTATTATGAATATTAATATAATAATAACAATATATATATATTTATATATATATATATATATATATATATATATATATATATATATATATATATATATATATATATATATATATATATATATATATATATTTATATATATTACAGAAAACAAGACAATTTTGAAAGGAGTAAGTGGAAGATTTTTATCCGGACAAATTAGTGCAATTTTGGGACCCTCTGGTGCGGGAAAAACAACTTTAATGAACATTTTAGCTGGATATAAGTAATTTACATTATTATTATTATTATTATTATTATTATTATTATTATTATTATTATTATTATTATTATTATTAATATTACATTATTATTATTATTATTATTATTATTATTATTATTATTATTATTATTATTATTATTATTATTATTATTATTATTATTATTATTATTATTATTATTATTATTATTATTATTATTATTATTATTATTATTATTATTATTATTATAGATTGCCAAATTTTCAAATTTTGCTCCAAATTAGTTTTCTTTCCATTTTTTTTTTTTTTTATTAAAGCAAAAAATTTTTTTTACCTTTTAGCAAAAAGTTTCAAATTTTTAAATTTCTGTGTAATTGATCCACGACTTTGATAGTTTCTAAAAAAACTGTGGCTATTCAGAGAATCAAGTGCTTTCTTTTCCCTGGTGAAAATTTATCATGAGAATAAAAAAATTCTGCTTTTCTGAAAGGTTGCTAAATGTTTGTTTTTTAAATCCTCTCATAAACTAAAGAACTTTTAACCATTCAAAATTTGGAGAAGTTTTAGCGTCAGTCCTTTCTGATTATTGTTTCTTCAGTAGTTGGAAATTACAATTTCTTCTTAAATGCTATTTATAATAATTAATTTAAACAATTATTAAATAAATGTATTGACTTACCTAATTCTTTTTTATCATCTATTGCCATATTCTCATGTGCATAAATATGCTATTTCTTCCCAACATCTCTATATTCTACTTGTTTCATGTCCCATATTGCTGGATTAACATGCTCCTTATTTATTAATTTTCAATGTATATTTTTGCCTCAATATTTGTCAGTATATAATCTAAATACTAATTTTTAAATATACTAACTATTACTAATAATAACTAATTACTAATTATACTATTAATATATAGCTTTGCTTGAAAAGCCCAACATGTGCGCAAATAAAAATAACAACATTGTTAAGAAATAAAATAACTACCAGTCTAAACAGTGGTTGATGTGTCGAGTCCTCTTCAAAACAACTACAGTATAAGGTAATCACCGCCATATGTGCTAATCTGTCTGTTACCTTCTACTGAAAGATGTGTGATTCGGTAACGCCCTTATATCTGTGGTCACATTCATTCCAATGATACGCACACAAAGTGATTCTTCACGAGTTGATTGTCGACCGAATAAAACGCGCTATACTACAGACAAAGCGCCAGCGCGATTGCTATCTGTATTTTGCGGCATGTGCAAGAAAAAAAATTTCACCTTCATTTACTAATCCTGCCTGGTTATCATTTTGAAATACATAATCTTAATAATATTAGTTGTAAATGATGTTACTTATATGGGAGAGATTAACATATACTACTTAATATTAATATTTCGAATCTAGTATGCTTAATAATTAAATAATAATAATAATAATAATAATAATAATAATAATAATAATAATAATAATAATAATAATAATAATAATAATAATAATAATAATAATAATAATAATAATAATAATAATAATAATAATAATAATAATAATA
>JABUQX010011233.1:5000-7500 GCA_015478945.1 Trachelipus rathkii | reverse complement strand
GCACATCTACCTCTATCCACTCGTATGCCGATGACTCGACCCTTCATTCTTCAACTCATTTCAATTCTGCTCCCTCTTTTACTTCTAGAATTGCCTCTCGTCTTAATTTTTCCGATTCTATTCTCGCTGATCTGGATAGAATTTTCGGGTGGGGCGTCAATCTCAACACTTGTGAAATTCATTTTTTTAAAAACCCAACTTCTACAAATCTCCCTCTCTAAGACACCTTCTAACTTTCCTATCTCGCTCGCGGTTCTCTCACCGTCTCTCCCTGTTAATATAAACATCCTTATGGCCTTAACGCCAAACAAAAAAATAACATCACCAAACCTCACATCACAACGGTTGCTAGGGCGGTCTCAAAGAAACTGGGGTTCTGTTTAGGCTGCGAGACTTTTTCCTCTTTTCAGTTGCTCCGGCTGCTCTGGGCCTCATCGCCGCGTGCGGAGTACTGTTGTCATATCAGGGGGGCCTGGTTCACCGGCTTTGGATGGTCGAGGCAAGGTCAAAGGCTTATAAACTGTTCTGCCCTTTCTTCTCTTGACCCTCTATCTTTACGGCGTGATGTTGGTTCTTTATCTCTTTCTATAGTACAGCGCATGCTCGAGGGAGCTTATCACTCGCGTACTACCACCACTTTACAGGCCCTCGTAGCTGCAGGGGTGCTTCATGTCCAAAGCCATCCAGCCAGAGTTTTGTGTTGTTATATTTGGAAACTCCAGGCTTGCTCGCTGCAGTTGCTTCCTTCTTACCTGCCACCCCTGTTCTGTGGAATTCTCTTCCATCTTTTGTTTCCTGCTGAATTTAATCTCTCACTTTAAAGCCTGCGTCTGTGCTCATCTGCCGTAGTTTGTGTTAGTTGATGAATATTTGAGGTGTGCAACACCCCCTCCTTGAATAAGAGCTCTCCCCTGTAATGATGGTGACAACTGTAAATATATATATATATATATATATATATATATATATATATATATATATATATATATATATATATATATATATATATATATATATTTATATAACTAACTGCTACTGCTATAACTATACTCAACAACAACCTTATATATATATATATATAATTTTAATTCAAACTGCCAAAGTGTAAACATCCGCATCCCGCATCCTCATCTACTTCAAGATCCGCATCACATCCACATCCGCATCCTCATCTAAGATCCGAATCCGCATCCGCATCCGCAAACAGTCAAATTTTGACATCCGGTCCATCACTAAAAATTATATATATATATATATATATATATATAATTATATTTAACCTCTGGACTTTATATATATCTTCTTATAATATAATATATATATATATATATATATATATATATATATATATTTATATAATATATATATATATATAAATATATATAATTTATATATATATATATATATATATATATATATATATATATATATATATATATATATATATAGATAAATAAAAAATATATATATATATATATATATATATATATATATATATATACACTTACAGGCAAATAATACATCATCGTTTTGTTACATAGAGCTGTTATTGTTTAATTGTCTTTAATTTTGTATTTTATTACAATAATAAAAACTACATTGTAAAAGATTTTAAGATTGTGAATGGTAACAGTAGTTTTCTTGCCAAACTATATTGATTATTTTTTTAATATATTCAGTTTTTCAAAATTATCGTATAAATAGTTAACAAAACCATTGCTATCAGCTGTTACCATGAATTTCATGCTTGTCATTAAAAAAATGTCATCAAGAGTATCAAATAATTACATGAATTTTTTCAGGCAGTTACCCTTTGATAAACACTTTACATCATAGTGTAATACAGCGTTTATGCTTATTATTATACCTTATCAATTTAAAACACATTAAATATTTTGATGAAATTTGCTGGGTACTTAGCTGTGCAAAGTGGTAATCTGGTTATTATCCTTTATTAATTTTACAAGCCATTTTTCTTGCCTATCAATTAAAAAGCATCACTTGCAATCCATGGTCCAAAATTTTAAAGTTGTATTTAGTTTTCATTAAAATAGCTTTTAATCCTTTTACATATATCAAGGGCAGTAAAGTAGGCCTCTTCAGTGTACCTTACATTTCCTTTCAATAGGGCCTCACTGTCTCCTCTATTATATTCTTTCATCTCTATTGTAAATTTCCTGGTTTTTAAAACTTGTAATCAACTGTTTTTCGATATTTTTGCTCGTCTCACATATATTCTTTTAGGAACTCAGATCATTATAAATTGGCACGAATATCTTTTTATCTTTCACCCGAACGGTTTGACAAAAAAATGAAATTATTGATTTAATTAAATTCTCTCCATACACTGATTTTCCATAACTTTTGCTATAGAGAAAATTTTCATAACTAACATCAAGAATGCGATAATTATTTTCAGCTCTTGGAGAAATCAATGAATTGAAATCAGGGGATTTAATCTCGTTTAGTGATTTAATATATTCCAGTTTTGAATTTATGT
>JABUQX010011232.1:17500-22500 GCA_015478945.1 Trachelipus rathkii | reverse complement strand
CACTAATATATAGATATATTACCATATATATATGGTAGTTGGTTGGCTACCTACTGTCATTTTGCCAGGAATGCTTAAATACTTAACTTAGTGCCTACCTCGGATGAACCGCTCTTCCATCCGCTAAGTCCGACGTCCTTCTTCCTACCCTCCTCCTTGCAGACGCCTAAAATAGTATAGAAATCGTCATTGGGTTACAGGAACATGGTACCCAGAGGAACAAATGTCTCGAAGGTAACAAGCCACCAACGGACAGCGACCCTCCACAGAGCTGAAATCTGGAATTAAAATTTTTCAACTATGAATGTATCCAACTCTAATTTCCTCACTGCACACAGCGCGCCATCCGAGATGATATTAAATTTTAATTACCTTCCTCTAGCTTGTGACTAGTGAAATGTACACTATGAAGAATATAAATAGAAAAGAGAAAGCGAGGTAACACTATTTTATGCAGTCTCGGCTTGCATCAGGTGGTATAATGCACACATGTGTAAATTCATATGCTTCTTGGCTCGTGGAAACCGAATTCTCGACTTTGTCTATCCCGCGACGAGAACTCAGAGAAATGCAAACCTTCTTGTATCAAATGCGATCCCTTATTTTGAACACGTGACTTGTAGTACCATTCGGCTTCCAAACTCGATTTAATAGGGATGAATTCCCTGCATAGCATCTATCAGGTTCTGAACATCGTCATATTCCTACCCCCATCCCACCACCCAACAAACAGTTTTTCCCTACAGTAAGGATTCTAAGTCATCTTTTAAACATTACCAGTATGGTCTGAAAAGGATCACTATAGTCGACAAGATACCTACACATACCTTGACCTTTTCAAAACTGTGTTGAAATTTTTATAGCCATTAGAGTTCTATAGCTATAGGTTAAACCAAAAACAACCAATGCTATCAGTTGTTGACGATAGAGAGAAAAGGATGTGACAGTATATCCAGCGGAGGTACAGACAGCAAGGTTCCTAATGTTTGAAGCAGATGACTACGATTTTCGGAAAAATCTGAATGATGTTTTGGGATTGGGTGAATAGGAGCTTCAGACTGATTGTGTTGGGTTACTTAAATGTGGATAGTGATCAAAAAAGGGATGATATAGGCAAGTGGTTTTGAGTTGTCGAGAGAGAAAAGGAGAATGGCTAGGAAGATGATTGATTTCTGTGAGGAGGAAAGTATGTGTGCAAGTAATACTTTTCTTTAAACACAAAGAGTATTCATAAGTATATCATATTAGAGTTGGTGTAGGTAGAGATGGTATCGAAGTGAAAATTATGATTGATTTTGTATTGGCGAAGAAGTGTTGAAGTAATGGTTGGATGTTAAATCAATGAGAGGGTTAGGAATGGGATATTACGGATCATTATGTTGTTTTATGTAAAATTAAGTTAGGGGGCTTGGATGGAGAGGAAACGTGATGATAGGAAGGGAGTAGGGTAGAAATTAAGAGTGAGAAGTAAGTGAACAAGTAATAAGAACAAGTATTTAAGGAGCGCTTGCCAGATAAGATCAGTTGAAAGGAACAAGTTGAAAACTGAACAAATCTGGAAAACCCAAAATGCAAGGAGTGGTGTAGAGTGCAAAAGATATATGTGGATGTGCTAAAGTAGGAAGTAAGAACGTTAACAGTGAGTGGTGAAATGAAGAGGTTATACAAGCCGTTGAAAGTAAAAAAAGAAGCGTTGTTGAATGTACTAAAAGCCAATGATGAGTTTCCAAAAGAAAGATGTTTGGAATTATATAAGGAGGAAAAAAAGGAATACCAAAAGATGCATACGTAGGAGAAAAAAAAGAGGTAAATGAACAATTTGGAAAGAGAATGAATGGGGACTACAAAAGCGTAATAGGAAGCTCTTCTTTAAGGAAGCGCCGAAATGTTAAGAATGAGAATAAAGGGAATCTTGTTAGATGAATAAGGATGGTGCTTTCCCAACTGTTAAAATGGATGTGAGGACAGTGTGGAGTGAACACTTCGAAAATCTGCATAACATTGGCAGTAATGAAGAGGTGATAGTGAATGTGTGTGGTTTTGATGGTGCAAGAAGGAATAGGTATTTTGGGGATGAGGTAATTAGTAAGGAGGAGGTAATGGGTAGAGTGAAAAAGTTGAAGAATGGTAAATCTGCAGGTATAGATGAAATTAATGGTGAAAAGTAAAATGAATAAGCTTGGTATTGAGTGGATTTGTAGTTGTGTAACAAAGCGTTTATGGAGGATATAGTTCCTAGGGAATGGAGGAAAACAGTAATAGTACCCTTACGAAAAGGTAAGAGGGATAATGGTAACTGTGGGTATTATATGGAAATTAGTTTATTGAGTGTTGTAGGGAAGATATATGCTGGTATTTTGGTTGAAAGAGTGGGCCGAGTGATTGAAGGACTGATTGGTGAAGTACATGCCTTTTGAAGTGGTAGAGAATGTGTGGATCAAATCTTTACATCGAAACAAATGATTGAGCAAATGAGAGAGAAGAAGAATAAATTGTACTTAGGTTTTATGGATTTCCAACAGGCGAATGATAGGATTAATAGGGAAGCTCTATGGCAGGTGTTAGTGATATATCGTGTTGGTGGTAGGCTTCTGAATGGAATCAAAAGTATGTATAACGATAGTGAAGCGTGTGTAAGAATAAAGGGATTCAAGCGTGATTGGTTTGATATTAATAGCGGAGTGATGTAGGGATGTGTTATGTCTCCTTGGTCATTTAATTTATATATGGATGGGGTTATGAAAGAATTAGAGATGGGGTTGGCAGGGGATGGTGTTAGAATGTTGGAGAATGGAATAGAGAGGAGGGTGCCCTACCTATTATATGCGGATGATTTGGATTTGTGTGGCGAATCTGAAGAGAGTTTGAGAGGATTGGTAGAGAGATTTGGCAGGGTATGTAAAAGGAGGGGGTTTGAAAGTAAACGTAGATAAGAGTAAGGTTATGGTTGTGAGTGAGGGTGAGTAAGGACAATCCTCGGTGCGAAGTTATGTTAGACGGTGAGCAGCTGGAACAAGTGTCTGAATTTAAATATTTAGGATATATGTTGGATGAAAAGGGAACGGATGATGAAGAGAGTAGTAGGAAAGTTACGAAAGGGATTAAGGTGGCTGGTTCAATTAAATCCTTTGTGGATGTAAATGGACTAAGTCTAGAGTGGCTAGGGTCTGACATGAAGGTATGTTGTACCTGTGTTAATTAATAGTAGTGAGACTATGGTCGGGAATAAGAGGTATATAGATCTAAAGTACAATGTTTCAGATGGACAATCTTTGGGGCGTGTTAGGATGCCATTTTGAATTGCATAAATTGAGATATGACGTATTAGAGAGTGTGTGGTGTGAAGAAAGGGGGTAAATGAGAGAATAAATAAAAGTACTTTGAGATGGTTTGGTCGTGGGGAAAGGGTGGATGATAGTCGGTTGGTTAAGAGGATGTATAGTGGTGAGTGTGTTGGGAATCAACCGACTGGGAGACCAAAGAAAAAGTGGATTGATTCAGTAAAGGAATGCCTATAGGAGAGAAATGTGAGTTTGGCAGAGGAGATAATAAAGGTGCATAATAGGATTGAGTAGCGGGGTTTTGTGAGGGGGTATGGTTGTGCCCACCTGGGCCAAAGGTGAATCCTACATTGATAAGAGGGCATAGTATTGTTGGCCGACGCACCAGGTGCGGTGCGGTGCGGTGCGGTGCTGTGTGGTGCGGTGCTGTGTGGTGCGTGGTGCGCACATTTTGGTGCGGTGCGCCACACAAATCTAGTGTACTGGTGCGGGGCAAGTTTTAAAATATAGAGGTGTGGTGCGGTGCGGTGCGTGGTGCGGAGAGTGATACATATTGAAACATAGAGGTGCGATGCAGTGCGTGGTAACTTTACCCTGGTGCGGCTGCGGTGCGGGTGGTCAAAATTCTGGTGCTCGGCCAACACTATGCCATAGTGAGGGTGTGTCGGTGTCACGTGATCCCGTGAAACTCTTGTGTGGATTTTGTGACTGCTGACGAGTTCTTTCTACTAATTGGTACAAAGGCGGCGGTTAATGAGGGATTCTCTTTTCCCACATGTGAGAATTCTTCTAATAGTTTTCTTTATTCCCCCATGCATCCTTTCCACCTTACCCCAGTTCTTGGGGAAGAAAAAAAAGGTGGGTATGATGATGATGATGATGAGAGTGATGATAATGATGATGATGCATGATGATGGATGATGATGATGATGATGATGATGATGATTGTGGATGCATATGCATGTTTTGATGATGATGAGATTGGTGTTGATGAATGATGATGCATGATAATTTTAATTATATTATTTATAATATATATATATATATATATATATATATTATATATATATATATATAATATATATATATATATATAATATATATTATAATATATATATAATATAATATATATAAAAGGAAAAAAAACTTCATATATATAGTAAGATGATACACCTACTTTTTATTCATGTAACCTAATAAAATTGAAAGAATTTTCTTTTCTGAATGCTATTATTATTATTATTATTATTATTATTATTATTATTATTATTATTATTATTATTATTATTATTATTATTATTATTATTATTATTATTATTATTATTATTATTATTATTATTATTATGATTATTATTATTATTATTATTTTATGTAAGTAAAGACGTATTAATGACGCTTAGCTTAAATTGAATAGAGCAATAAGAATTCAGCTCGTCAGTTTCTTGTTCCCAATGTGGGGCCTAGCCAAGCTGAGAGGTGGTTCAGCAAGTGCCACGACATGAGAAGAAGAGCACTTTATTATAATTAATTCGCATTATAAATCTGGTTCAATATAAATCACTGTTAACTATATATTAATTGAAAATTTCTAAATTACAAATAAAAATATGTGATTGAATGTTAATCTTAAAAACTAACAATTTCATTAAAGTTCTAATTCATATGATTGATGTTATAAAAACAAAGGAAAACAAATTATCTTACTTTATTAATTTCTCT
>JABUQX010011232.1:7500-10000 GCA_015478945.1 Trachelipus rathkii | reverse complement strand
AGGTGAAGAGAGAGACTACGTCGTAGCTAACAAAAGTGTGTGTTTTAGTGTTAATGTGAGAAATTTTGTTTATGAAATCTTCTGTGTTTTTTAAATGAGAATTGGAGATTGTACCTAATAAGGGTTTTAGTTGTTGTGTTAGCCATTGAGAAAGTTTGTAGGTGTTGCTGTTAATATTTGAAATGATGGGCCGAAGTGGTATATTTTGTTTGTGTATTTTTGGTACTCCGTAAAACTGGGAAGGTTGAGTCATGTAAGCTTTTAATTTTTGAGTTAGTTGCGGATGTGTTTTAAGGATAGTGTTAAGGTTGGAGTTAAATGTGGTTTGAGAGTTTGAGTGTGGGTTTTTAGTTAATAGTGTATATGTTTGGGTATTTAGTAAGGATTGGCATTTCATATTATAGTCTTGTGTGTTCATAATGACAATATTGTTACCTTTGTCGGCTCTGGAGATTACGATGTTGTTGTTATTTTTCAAGCTTTTCAAAACATTGTAGAATTTCTGAGGAAATTGTGTGGTAGTATCAGTGGCTATTGCGGTGAATAGGACTCCTGTCAGTAGATCAATATTGCAATTGGGTTCTTTTTCTCTTCTTTTCCATGTATCAAGGTTTTGTAAAAATTCTGGCCAAGGATCTTTGTTTTTTAGAGCCATTGTTAATCCGTAGCCTAAAAGATCGAGTTCGTCTGAGGATGGCGTATATGTGGATAGATTAGTTATTGCGTTTGGGTCAGAATGTGAATGCCATTCGCTCTGTGAATTAATTATATTGAATTTATTTTTCAGCATCTGTGCTTTTTTATATGTTGTCTGTTCTTTTATGGCGTGTGCCTGGTCTATTAATTCGAAGTATTGCATAGTATCGTTAGGATGAGAATTAAACCACAATCTTTGGAATTCGTAGTATAGTTTAGTGCATTTTTTAACTGCTGTTTTTCTCTTGCTGTATTATTTTGATTTTTCCTTTAAGTATCTGTCTATAAGTTGGATCTGTTGTCATTTATTTCGATGTAGTCCGCTCCTAGCCAGAAACCGACCTGCTATTTACGGCGGGGAATGCGAATCTGTCAAAAAACACAACACAAGAATTAGGCTACAACTGCATTGACTACCTTACCTTCGCTGCATGTTTTAAAATTTGCTCCCTTCACGACGGCGTCTAAGTTACAGAAAAACTACCTACCTTTAGAAAACAAACAGTTCGAAAAACTTATAAATTAGCCCACCCCAAATGTAATACAAACAGCATTACAAAAAAGCTTAATAAAAACTTTTATCCACCCAACAAAAAAGAACAAAAACACACAAACATACAATACCCATTACCAAACCAACAAACCAACAAACCAACATAAAAAAAAAAAAAAAAAAAAAAAAAAACAAAAAATGACACGTTATTACCGGAAAACACAGTACATACAACTGATACCTTCCAATAACATTCTCATTAAAAAGATATTAAAACCCCCCAATCAACAATAAATAATCCCCGCGGTTCATTGCTTTTGACCCATGACATACCTGAAACCAAAAACTACTTTGTCAACCACAGACTTTACAAAAGAACGCAAAACCACACATACCCGATTTAAAAACCACACACGAACAAAACTCCGCACTTACTCAACATAGATTAATACATAACCACCAAATCTACATCAATAACATGAAACATATCAGATACATACAAGATAGAAACAAAAGAAAAATTGCCGAATCATTTTGTATATACAACCTTCCCAACTATAATAGAGGCTTTGGAGATTACGCTATAGATACAATACATAATACATGTCCATGCTGTCGTCACCATACTACAAAAGTCTATACAAACAACAAACCCAATTAAAGAAGTCACTTTCAAGAAATTTTCATCACGAATGCAGTCTACCTACTAGTATCTGAAGAGCGTCAGGAATTTGACGATAAGCTCATACGATTGCGTCTTCGTGTGGCATATGTATCATTATATATACTAATATACGTATATATATATATATATTATAGTCATATATGTCTCTTCATATATATAATATATATATATATATATATATACTATTTATATATGATATATATATAAATAAAAAATAAATATATATATATATAAATAATATATATATATTATATATATATATATATATATATATATATATATATATATATATATATATATATAAATACTATAGTCATCTCATATATGTATATTTCTCTCCTATTTATATACATATAGTTTCATAATTCTCTATTGTGTTTAAAAAATGTTTTATGTGAAGTTAAAGTGTTTAAAAATAGAATGCATTTTCAACACAAAATTTGAAAAACAGGGTTAAATAGTTCATAAATACAACCAAGCGGAAAGTAGCTTTAATATAAATCCTGTAATATTGGAACCCGATATTGTTGCCATGCACTTTCAAATAGATAATACGTATAAAAGGTTCAAATTTGCCTTAACAGCTGCAAGTATAAAGAAACAACAATTATTATTCATCCAGTGTT